>OMKR01074746.1:0-22889 GCA_900302355.1 Cyttopsis rosea
GTCGACAAATTGCCTAGAGCGGCAATGTGCCCTTCTTTTACATTGAGCACCTGCTCCTCCTAAGGTCTCTGCACAGCCCTGCTACAACGCCTAGTCTACTTTCTATTATTTCTGCACACTGCTTTAACAACGGGTCACAATGTTATAAAGCGCATGATGATCTCTCCTTCCATTGTTTAAAGCATGGGTAGGGAAACATTCTCCTTTTTGGGGCCACATTAATAATTGCATATGCGTTAATGGCTCTGTACGGCCATTAACAAGAATTTCTTTTATTATTTTATTTTCCAATGAAAGGTTTCTTGATTTTCTATGTATTGTTAAATAATGTACAACAGACTACTTTTCACCCCTGGTGTAAAGGGACTGCCCACATCCTTGTATTCTGGCATAGTGCTGAATTTCCAGCAGGGGATTAATAGTCTCATCTTGGTCTATGAAGAAAAAACATGGAGTAAAACAAACAAAAAAACAACAATCAAATATACCAGGCCACATCATCAGGGTACAGTGTCCATTGAAATTATGTTCAGTTTCTCCCAAATTGTTTCACTGTACAAAGAATCAGCCCATGCATTGAGTTTCTTGGTTTCGGTAGGTGTACGGTATATCCAAAGGTTTTTTACGGCCATAAAAAAACATCAACTAAAATGTGCTTTGAAAGGTTTCAGCTGTTGGACAGCGTTGAAGTACGATGTGATTGAATTCACTCCATGCTTATTATGCATCCGCTGTAAACAACAAGCTGCCACTTGGCGGGTAATGGCCGTTGAGCTACTGTTTGGCATGCTGTGTTAACCCAGCTATCCAACACCTGGAGAAGATATTAAGTTGAAATGAAAGAAGAAAAACAAAAAGCTTTTGAGTGTGGACTACTTTTGTTTATTTCACTGTTCATATTCATATTAGAAAGGCATTTTGTGCAAGGACAATTGTTTCCAGTTCATCAAATAAATGACACTTTTGTAATACAATAGAAGCCTGCAAGCTTAGAAAAACTCACCGCACTGCAGTGAATAATCTGCCTCAATATTCAGTGGAAAATTTCTGTCCTGGGTACTGTAATAACTGTAACCACAATGTGTGAAAATCCAGTGGTGAAAGGGAAAAGACATGAGTGGCGTTTGTCATTTTCTATCTAATAATGGAAGGAATGTCTGTTTTTCTGTACTAGTGCAGTGCCTAATAAGGACAGAGGACCTTCCTTCTTTCCTGCCTTCCTGCATCCTTCCTTTCTCCCTCCCTCCCTTCATTCTTCTATCCTTCTCTCCTTCCTTCCTTCCTTCCTTACTTCTTCCCTCCTTCCATCCTGCAGGGCCCGTTCTAAACATGCCTGTTCGGAATTCTTCCTTCTTTGAGACATTCGTAGTAACGATAATATAAACTAATCTAATCTACTAAAGTTTATTAATATTACGTGTTTGTCTACTTCGCACTTGGCGGGTGTATTGCTGGGGACCCAAGGATGTGCAGTGTCAAATTTCGTGCAATTTGGACACATTTGTTTTTGTCAGCATTGCCAATTCATGAATGTGGAATCCAGAACTATGTCACAATGAAGAAGGAAGAAAGGGAGGAGCAGAGGCAGGAAGGAAGGAAGGAGGAAGAAGGGGGAGTGAGGAAGGCTGGAAGGAAGGAAGGAGAGAAGAAGGAAGGAAGGACGGGGAGAAGGATAGAAGAATGAAGGGAGGGATGGAGGGAGGAAGGAGGGAGGAAGGAGGGAAGAAGGCAGGAAGGAAGAAAGGTCCTCTGTCCTTATTAGCCCGTTCCGACCAGGCATGTTTTCAACGGTCACTGCACTAGTGTTTGAAATGTAGAAAAATTATGTCACTGTATCTTCAACACACCTTTTGAAGATACGCTTTTCTGGCACCTTGACAAATCGGTAATTATAGGTGGACAAAGGGCTTATTTTAGTGCCCAATGCTTTCCCTATCTCGCTCTCTCGTCCTCTGCTCTTGTCCAGTCAGCCCAGTCATCTCTTGACCTCCTCTGTCATCAAATCGTTAAAGTCTTCAGCTCTCCAATCATCCTCTGTTCCACCTTTGAACTGATATTCAGGTGTTTTACTGTGGTTTTTCTTCCTCGGTTTCATGTGTCTTGATGACCTTTTCTCCTCCTCCTTGTTCTGCTTGTTGCAGTTTCGGCCGTGGATGGATGGTACTTTCAGCTGAACTTCAGATTTTGTATTATTGTTCTTGTCTTTCACTGTAACTGACTAATTGTCTTTTTCCACCAGAGCTTGTTTTTGCCTTTTTACCTTCTATAGTTCTGTTCTGTTCCTGACATATTATAGTCTTATATATATATATATATCTTAATATTGTATCTCTCTCTCACTTAAACTCTCCAGCTCTCTGGCTATCTTATTGAATTTTCTTTGATTCTGTCTTTCTTTTTCACTTTTGTTGTATTTGTCCCTTCCTTGCTTCTCTCAATCTTCACTTTGATTAAATTATTTTCCTCTGTCTTTGTGTCCATTTCTTTGTTTCACTCTATCTTTCACTCTACCCTTTTTTTCATCAAACTATATACTATATTTCATTCTTTATTCTCTCCATTCAGTCTCTCTTTTTCTTCCACTTTGTCTTTATTTTAGTTGAATATAAGCAGACAGCCTATACAATGTAATTTCGTTTTCCATTTAAACAGGCCTCATACAGCAACAGGCACACAATACACTCTCACATTTTGGGCTTTTTCTGTCTCTAGAGAGTTATGCATGATGAGAACAAATGTATTTTCTCGTGTAGAGACAGACAGGGAGTTTAAATTAGATTTTCACAACAAAACACACTACCAAGACGGTGTGTGGCTGCTGGAGGTGATTCTGTTGAAAACAGAGCGATTTGGGTCATTTATCGTTTAGAGTACACTTGCGAATAATGGCTGTTTACAACTGTTAACAAACTATGAGTAAACGAGTCATTAGAGCAGCTAAATTGAATCAGGTTGTGTTGCATACAAACAACCAAAAAAAAACCCAGACTAGACCAGGATCTGCGGGGCAGGAGGGATGTGAGATGGTTCAGGTCGGACATGCGGCGGGACGGGCTGCATGGCTTTTGCAACCCAGCTTGTCGCGTTCATGCCTTAGACTGCTTATGTTGCACGTCCTACAATTTCAGCCCCATACACAAAATTTCCAGTCAAAAAGCACTGCGGTTTCCAGGATGAGTAGGGCGGTTTGGCGTAGGTGTGTTATGGGTTGGGGTGCGACTGGGTGGGCCCCCTGCTTGGCATGCTCTGGTCTCGACGGTTTGCACGGCCTTCCTCATTTTCGCATGGGGCGTGGTTGAGTGCCTCGCCATTAAGTTAACATTTACAGTACAGATGACAAAATGAGCAATTCTAACCACCAAGACAGACGAGACAGAAATAAATTTAGTTCATATTTATTCAGGTAATGTACCAACCTTAAATGATTCTGGTAGTACATGCTGCTTGTAAGAGGTCCACTCCTGCAGAACTGGTTAAATGACCAGCATTGAAATGTTGGTAATTTCAAATGAGGTAACCGCCTTTGGACCTAGGACACGAGGGCCCCTAACTTCAACCTGCACTCAAGATTGCTCTCCAGGCTGGAAAAGGAGGTAATTTATCATTTTGCTAGGCCTGTGGTTAAAGTTTAGTTTCACAAGCATCAATTTGTAATATATTTACCTTCAGCTTGTCAAAGTAATCACAGCTGAGCTAGACTTAACAGCTTCAGGTAGTTGGTGTGGTAACCAATCTTATTCTTTACTAGCTAGTAAAGACATTTGAATCCCTCTATGATGGCCTCATGCTCGATAATAGGGCTCAAAAGCCTGCATCACTGAGTAGCCTCGACCAAGGGCAAAGAAATAATTCATTATATGGGACAAACATGGTAATTAGGTTGCAGAAATTAGCTGTACATAAATGCCAACGTTGGCTAAGTTACCTGTGGTGCTGTGCATCTCTTCCTCATCCTCATGCCGTATTCTCTTAAAATATTTTTGAATACTCGTATCTGCTGAGTAAATACATGAAAAATCAGTAGTCTAACCTTAGCTAAAGTTAGTCCCTTTTACACAGCCTATCCAAGCCGGCATCGTTGCGTCTTTGTTCCGCAACGCTGCTCTGTATAAAAGGTACGGAGACGGAATGGGAGGCAGAGTTGACCCGCCTCTGTACTGCCAGCTGAGGTAGTGACAGAGGCGAAACGGAGCCGGAACGCCGTCTGTATAAAAAAGGATGGCGACAAGCCGGCTCTGGAGAGTGACCTTCTGGTGACCAAGTTGTTCATTGGTTGAAATTGTTGAAAATTTTGAACTAGGGAGGGCACACACGTCTTTACGGAGTTCCGTATGGAGTCCCGGACGCAAGAACCCTAACCCAGTGTTATTAAATCAGTGATCATTTTCAACCTGCCCTAATAATAATTAAAATATAAAAATAGATCGAGATCGAAGGATCTTTCTCCTCCGGGTCTCTGCCAGTCCGCTCGTCTCTGCACCGGCAACATGGGTCCACAGCTCCGCTGTCATCGTGATTGTGATAATTTTCAACTTGTCTTTCTGCCCGATGCTGTTGTGTACTTCACGCGCCATGACCACGGCCCCGTGATTCCGGAAAGCCGCCTTTGCGGCACGCTGTCTAAACGCACACACCGGGGCGGCAACATGCCATCTTTGCTTGGTTCTGTTTAAAAAGGCAAAGCCGGCATACTGTCTTTGCGGCTTTATTGCGGAATCCTCTGTGTAAAAGGGGCTTATGTTTTTCTAACTGCCATAGCCTGAAGAGAAAACAAATTATAATCTTTCTTATATTTAGCCAGGACAACTTTGCTGCATGTTGCACAATGGTCAAGTTACGTGTGCTGAATACACTCTTGAGTCTTGTAGCTACCAACGCAGCATAGTTGCCACTATCTTTCATAGAATTCGAAGCTTCTACCAAAGTCAAAGAACAATTACACAATCAGGTGAAAAGGAGTTGTTTTACCCAGTCCGTGCTTGTAAAATATCCACTGTGTCCGTGTCTTCTAACGCAATAGAGCAGAGAACGCCTTCTCGCGATAGCAGAACAAACAGGTACGGAGAGATTGTCCCCTAGTTAATCGATCTCAGATGGCGTCGTTCTCTTGGACGTATAATAAAAAAAGAATGCTAAAATTGGTCATCAAATATACTTTGGCGGCCGTTAATATACCTGGGCGGCCCGCCCAAGTAAAGTCTATTTGTGGGAAACACTGTTTTTAAAGATTGCCATTGCAGGTTGGCAATTGGAACTCTGTCTTGGAAGCAATGGCATACTGCTGTATGCCCTGTCTCAGTCAAATATTTCTTCATTGTTTGTTTTGAAAGATTTAGTTTCTACAGTCAAATCACCAAATCGCATCAATACCACCTAAAGAATTAATTGTAGAGAAACTAGTGTTTGAAGGAAAATGGCGTTTGTCCTTGTCTCTCTCCTTATCTCTATCTTTCATGAACTCAGTCTATTTTCTGCTTCTTTGATGCGGGTGCTTGTGTTTTTGTGTTGATAAGGTTCTCAGATGTTTTTTGTTGTCGGGATAAAAAAAGGTTTACCTCTCTCTCTGCATTGGCCCTCTCTTGGGCTGAGTATCCTCAGAAACTTTTCAATCACTGTACCGATACCATGACTTGGATACCGGTTCTAAAGTATATTTTATTTTTTATTGGAAATACTTTTTTTGATTTTTGGCTCACAGATGGTGACGAAATAAACCACTTACGTACTGTATCAAACTTTCAAACAGAATGCTGTTTATATGGAGCACTGTCAATGCGATTTGGTCAAATACCATAAAAGTTTAATTTCAGTACCCGGCCCCATCCGTGTCTATGTCTATTTTAGAAGAAGAATCGTTTATTTGTCATACAACACATACACACGCACACAGAGGGTGGTGACGACCCGAACACACACACACACACATACACATGCAGGGAGTGGAGTCTATGAGATTCTCTGCATTTATCCATCCTAGCTGTCCTTCCTCCAGGGGCAGCCAGCCCTCACTTCGTCGGCGCCCAGGGACCAATTCCAGGTGGTCCATGTCATGGTCAGGGACAGGACAGGAAAGTGTTCATGTTCTGCATGTTTTTTGTTGGGGTCCTTATGTTGAAAGAGACCCATGCGAACACGGGGAGAACGTGCATGATCGGGAAATAACCTACGGTGCCAACAGCCCACAATGCTCAAAAAATAAGGTGTAGTTTAAAGGTACAATATGTTTTTCGCATTAAAATGTCTAAAAACAACTATACCTGTGTACCTGTGTATTTTTATGTTATTATTAGAGTTATGTACTTAAATTATCCAAAATGTTTCCAACAATTTTCAAACCCACAGAAATCTGTAATTTTAATATAGCTAACAGCTACACGTTTCATTAGGTCGCCTGTCAGTGACGTCATATCCCGTCAATCGGATCGTATGGCAACGCCGCCGCCATATTGGACGGGTCCATCTACGTGCAGTAGAAAAACGTTTTGAAAAGAATTTGTTTTATTTTTTCTACTCCACGTAGATCATAAACCCTTGAATATAAAAACGACTCATTGAAATCGGTTGAGAAATATAAACGTTATAGTGCTTTTTATCCAGAAAAAAACGCAGCTTCCCCATTTACTTGTATTTGTTTACAGCCCGCTCCAATGTGGCGGAGACGTTGACGTTTTGCAGCAATGGGCCGAAGCAGTCAATGCTGCGCGTTCTGTCGCCGAACGTGCCGCACCATTACCGATGAAAATCGGCATGGCGCAATGAAGACAACAACTCCCATGATCCCACGCAACTACGACGTCATCAAACTCTGCCATCTTTTGTCATTGTTTTGATTGAGAGACCCCTAGCGGCAGAAATTACATACTTTGTCATACCTTTAAAAAAAAATTTTAGCTGTCCTTTAAGCTGCAGCCTGTGTTCCTGTGTTATAATATGGATTTTTTGATGCACGCGTGTCCATAACATTTTGACTAAACTTGTCGTCTGCCCATCGGATGGCTGGTGGTTTGACCTCCCTGCTCCTCCTGACAAGACGTGTTGAGACGTCCTGGAGCGTGACACTTCACCCTTAAGCCCTTTCCACATTTTCCATGGCTGTCAGCGACATGGCACCAGAATGACGTCTCACAGCATATCTAATAAAATTCCAGATTTTTACCACTGTTGCACCAAAGCGGCTCAGTATACACGTAGTTCAAATTGTAGTATGTCTGATTCTTGCCATTCTAGTCATTGAGCTTGTTTTACAGGCTATAAGAGGAATGCCAGTAACATTTAACAGTTTATCGGACGCTATTTTAATGTATGTATGTCTGTACTGTATAGATATTGATAAGCTGTTTATTTTTTGCGAGTAACATATCGGAAGGTTACGTGTGTTTGAATACGAAGAATGCTCTAATGAAACAATCCACAGACAGTTTCACATGCACTCAAAGTTTTGGTCTTTGCCTCATCTTTGGACTTGTTTTTGGTTACATTCTCTGCCCATCACCACATTCTGCTGCAGCAAGTTTTTACCTTGCCTCCAACCTTGTGAAAGAGAAAGGGGCATTGCACGATGGTCGCCGCGGGTATTTGTCTGTGTGTTTGGGTGTAAATGGGTCTAGGCAAGCACAATATAAATACAGTTTAACTACCATTCACATCCAAATGTGGTGTAAATAAAGGATCTAATAAAGATGAACTTCTTTATTAAATTTTTTAATAGACGTCTAAACAAGGGTCCATACACATTGTCAATACAGTTTAGGAAAATTTAGGTAATCTCAAATAAAAAACAAAGGTGGAAGAAAGGTTGGAAAAAAGTACTTGTTTTGTACCTGAGATTGTATGTTGTATTTCAGAATGTAATATGACACAGGGCGTCAATGCTTGTCATCCCTGTCTCTTACACACTCTCTTTCTATTCAGATGGAAAAGTGGAGGTAACCAAGGAATCCATGAAGTTGTGCACTATGGGACCAGGAAAAGTTTTTGGCGAACTGGCCATTCTCTACAACTGTACGAGGACGGCTACTGTTAAGAGTGAGTCCCACTTCACTTATCTATCTATCTATCTATCTATCTATCTATCTATCTATCTATCTATCTATCTATCTATCCAATCTATCTATCTATCTATCTATCTATCTATCTATCTATCTATCTATCTATCTATCCAACTCTACCTACATATCTATCTCTACCCATATACCTATCTATCTATTATGGGTGCAGGAAAAAATTGATTCACGTAAGAATCGCGACTCTGTCTTCGAAGATTCAAAATCGATTTTTAATTCCAAAAATATTTTTTTTTTAAATTGTGATAATGTGGTTTCATGTTCTCCTAAGAACTATAAATGGTTGGCTCACTTTTGTGACTTGACGCGAAGAGCATTCCCTGGAAGAAATGCATTGGAAGCGATGGGAGATCAGCATTTTGCTGTTTTATTGCTGATATGTTTGGCCAAAACTGATCCGTAGCACAAGTCAGATGTGTCATTCAAAGTCTACAAATTACTTTTTGACGCAGACAAAATAGTAAACAGGTTCGGTGATTTATTTTAAATTAACAGGGTCGTTGTAAAGTTCAGTTTACAAATAAAAGGTAACGTTTTTATAAAATGCTGAGCAGGACATCAGTTCAACCCCTCTCTCCTGTCTCTGCACGGAATGGGCCGACACACCAGCTCCTTTTCGGAGCTTTTGTCGGTTTAACCACCGTGAACAGCAATTCCTCCTCAGCATAAACAAGCTCCGATGCCCTGCGTGCAGCCATGTTTGCTGTTTAGTGTTCTTCTTCGTTTACTGCTTCACACTGTACTTTCTCTCTACTGCGACCTGTGGTTTCTGAGAATACTGCAACGGACAATGCGCCGACCAGCTTCTATTTCTACAAAAGAACCTAGACATTTCAGCCAGTGATGGACAGTAAAGGACACTCCACAGTCCACATTTCAAAAGTCAACCACTGACTACAGCACTTTGCAGCTAAATGCTGCAGTCCTTGTTTGATTTAATTTGTTCATTTGAAGTTGCTGAGGAATTGTAGATGAAAAAAGGCTGCGACCAGTTTTATCTATGCAACAGTGTTTTTCTTTGTTTGAAATGGGCTGCATTGCTGTTTTCAAATTATTGCAGAGGACTAAACTGCCAGTTACATTTTTATTACATGCTCAGTACCAAGACACACTCAACTGTTGCATCTGCAATATGTGTTAAGAGGGTTCATGCTCTAAAAACCTACTGTTAAGTATATTATGATATTCTTTAAATACTTATTTCCATAATTAAAGTATAAGTAAATCCACTTTATTCAAGGTTTACATTTTTTGATTGTGTGTGTAATATTTTCTTCTTTTTTCGGATTGGGATGCATTACACTGTAGTCTAATGGGAAAATTATCAAATCGAATTGAGAATCGATTTTTTATCGAATCGTGAGATTCACAAAGATGTCTGTCTGTCTGTCTATTTTGCTTTTCCTAACACTCACTTTTTATCTCTAGGTTTTCTCTATGTTACATGGTGTATGAGGTTTGTTATCCACTGAGCCTCATGTTCTCCATCATTCAGCTCCCCGCTGAGTAAAATCCACAGTCAAAACACTGTCAGCTGAGAGTTATATTTTGGAAGTGGTAAAAGTTCAAATTGGTGTGGGGGATATCAGGGGTGCAGGTTTTTCTATGTGTGTTGTCACGTGTGCCCGTGTGTTTGATCGTCTGTGTATTTATTTCACAAAGATTTTATTTACATCAGTATTTAGCAGACGCTGTCCAAAGCGACGTACAATTATTCATACACTGATGGACTCAGCCATCAGGAGCGATTAGGGATATGTGTCTTGCTCAAGGACACTTCAGCATGCTACAGTAGCAGGAGGAGCCAGGGATCGAACCGGCAATCTTCGGATTTCTAGACGACCCCCTCTACTTACACCTACGCTGTAGGTGTTTACACAGTGTACAAGGTCCCCTAAGTAGCTGAGGAGTGAGGGAGGTTTCACAGCCAGGGAGGCAGCTCTACGGTCCTGATTCCATCTATCAGGCCTTCCAGGAGGTACAGCTGAAAATTCAGACTGTTGGCACTGACTCCTAAAAATGAAATAAACATCTATACATATAAATATAAATATTGTCAACCCTTAATGTAAGGGTAATTGAAGAATGTTTCATGGTACACCTGTAATTGGTGAGGACAATGCCGTCCTTGGTGGTCATCAAGCCGGTCTCTGTATAAAGAGGCACACCTGATTCATCCTGTATGCACTTCCCATGCCTCCTCTGAACTCTCCAGATGTGCTGCATTCTCTCCTGGTACAGGAGAGGCACAACAAGAACGTCACGGACCTTCTCCCCCATCAGTTCTTCTTGAAGGCGATCAATCTTTATGATTGTCGCCTTCTCTCCTCTTGTCTGCCTTCTACAGTGGAGGGCCAGATCCTCCTTGATGATCTGCTGGTCCACCAGGGTCTCAGTGATACCAGGAACACCCTCCCGCTTTAGCTGCTCCCTTTTGGCCTGCCGCAGCAATGCAACGTCTTCAGCATCCAGTTCAAAGATGCAGCATGACAACTGGCCCATGAAAACGGGATAAAGGGGATGAGCGTCCTTTGTGCATCCTGCTGCCAGCCGACGCATGAAATGATAAATCTCCAGCTTGGTCACCAGGTCTGGCCATCCGCCAAATATAGCTTTCAAGCTTGGTTTTTCCTCTTCCCTCTCAGAGTCTCGGGGGAGCCACACCTGCCTGTCTGTAACTCTGGATGAGGTCAGCTGCCATCTGGTCAAGACCAGCGCCCTCCTGAGCAGTCAGGACACTGATCAGGATCTGATCACCTCTTTGCCCACAGATTTAAGCCACAAGGCAGTCCCCTTGGCAACGCCTGACAGCTTCCTGGTGATCTGCAATCATAATGCGAAGTGCCTACATTTTGCCTATTTTCTATACATTACATGTTCTGTTAAGACAATTAATTTCTTTATTAAATCCATAATTTTTTAAATATATTTTCTATCATATTATTTGCCAGTATTCCAGCATTTTACACAGCAAAAAAGTCATAAACATGATTTGTAGAATGAGATCAGCGTTGGACAACAGTGGAGATCCATTTTTTGGATTTTTCCAAATCAAAATCAGAATTGGTTTATTTCCACCAGGTACATTTACATATACGAGGAATTTCTTCTGGTGAGGTTTGGTGTACTTCAGCACAGACCATAAGCATTAAAATATAAAAAGCTTACAGTCCGGAAAAAAAGAGAATTAAAATAATAATAATAAAATGGGGTAAAAATAAAAAATACAATTAAAATGTCAAATATATACAAATTGCCAAAAATACAAAACAGAAATTGTCAAATATTTAAGATATACAAATATACAAATGTGATACTATGCACAGGATAAATTATTGTTATGGTTTATAATTTTGATTATTTATAATTTATAAATTGATAAATTATAATATGAATATTGGTGGGTAAGGTGGATGTAATGCTGGCTTCGATGTGGTCTAGCCTGCTCAAAATATCATGGCCATACACTGTCAGCATCCACCTGTGATTTGGGATCGCCACAGGCTCAGGCGGATCCTGGAATATGACGGGGAACAGGCTAGGCCGCCCTACAAAGTCAGAGCATGCCCCTAGATACCGACAGAGGTGCTTCAACCACTCCTCGCCACGGTTCACCCTCAGTTGCTTCACAAAACGAGTCGGGCTGTTACCCAGGGTCCCCTCGCGCAGCTGTCGGATGACCCAGATGTCGCAGGCGTATCTTTATTTTTAGAAGAAGAAACACAAAAGTCAAGTCATAACAAGTCGGTATGTTTTAATGACAAATTACAAAGACGTTTTCAAAAATGTCTCACAAAGTAGTAAAGATAGTAGCCGGAACTCAAGCCTGTGAGCCAAGTCAAGCTGGTCCAGGATGGTCTGTATGAATATGTAATTTGTTTTGCAACCAACTGTGTTGCACCTTAGGCTCTTGGTAGTGGGCTCAGGTAGTACCTGTCCACATCTAGGACCTGACTTATTCCCTCGTATTGACCCCACTCCCTGTCAGCTTCCTCCCACACATAGAACAGGACAGCTTCACCCTCCACAGATGATATGGCATCCACACAAGCAGCCGGTGTGTGAAAAAGCGCTCTGAAGTGGGGGCCTGGTGGTATATGAGGGCAGGGTCGTACCACAGCCTCAGCTCAGAACGCAGCCTCTGGTGTTTCCACAGAGCTGCTGCAATCCATTTATGGTCTTGAAGGGGGATGGGCTTCCTCAGTGATACTGGCAGGCTGGGTCAGGAGCAGGCCACACATCCTCATTTGATGACTCATGCAGAGGACCGGGACCAGGACCAGAGAGGACAGAAGGACCAGCTGACCTATCCTAAATTCAAAACCAAAATAAAACACAATCACAGACATACACACACAATTGTTGAGGAACCTCCGCATGCGAGACATCACCCATAGCTCTGTGTCTTTTGGACGTCATCTGTAGAGAATGGAAATATGCAAATCCCAGTGAATCTCGTATGCAATATAGCACATGGTCTACAAACACAAATGAATGGCGCTATATTGTATTCCACCGTTTATTTAATCAAAACATCCACATGCAAGTTCTGTTCACATCCCTCATAGCAATGTTATTAATTTACTAAATAATATGGCAATTCTATGAAATGAAATGATCATTCATTCATCATCATACATTTTTTTACCTTAATGTAAAGCTACCTACAAAGTTAACATTTTTAACAGTTATTCATCATATTGAATGCTTGAAGTGGAGCAAAGTAAAAATACAGCTACATACTTATATGCTAAATTAAATACATTTTGTGAGCTATATTTGACAGGTAGTTTCACTGTGTTACTCTAAAGTTATAGTTGAATGGTAATAAAGTTATACTTGGATGGTAATACAGTTATAGTATACTTATACAGTTATACTTGGATGGTAAGGTAATTGTATGAAAATAAATTAGGTAACAAGATAAATCAGATTTTAATGTTGACTTAAAAAGCCTAGCGTCAATGAAAATGGGGTATTTTATTAGTCTTTTGTGGGGGGGGGCATCCACTTTTTTCTTTGTGTCGCTCAACGAAAGAGGGAAAAGCTGGACATGTTGCATGCTTGTGTATGTGTAAGTATGGTTTTATATCTCTGTAAGTGTACGGATGTTGGAGGGTGTGTCTGTTTGCGTGTGGGCCTTTGCATGTACAGTATGATTGTACGTGTGTGTACGCCTCGTGGGTGTTGTGTGTGTGTTTTTGTCAGGGCCTACAGTATGTGTGTGTAGGCCTGTGTGGCTGTGTGTATTCTTTTTTTTTTGCAACTCGTATCTTTATTGAAAATAATTTTCATAAATCCATATCAACACTTCTTCTTTCCCCTGTAATAGACCCCCCCTGTAATGTTATTTTTCCCACTGAGTAGATTCCTCTGTATTCACAGTTTAACTGGATAGGTCCGCAGGCTGTCGCAAATATATCGACAAAAGGTGGGGGGAAGACTGAGGTTAAATATTGATCAATGAGGTTAAAGGTTTCGGAGAATGAATAGAAGACAATTGGATTCATGTAGGCATACAGGTATTCAGTTACCTTCCAGTTGCCATGGTATCCAATTTCTTTTTGGTTATATCATAAAAGACAGGTAAGTGAAGAAACCGCAGCGTGTACTCGGGTTGTGTGGGACACGGTACCAAAAAATATTTTTTTAAACTGTACTATACCAGCATTTAGCAAAATTTTATACTTTAATAAAAAAAAACTGGCTTACATTGTTTCATATTGCAACGAAATGGTGGTTGGCATCCATTGGCAAATAAATAATTTTGTGTAGCCACAACTAGTTTCTACCCGGACAGAAAAACAAACCATCGGTGCCATTTTCGTGGCGTGTGCTTTCAAACTTTGAGCCAATTTAACGGCTGCCTCCTTATCTCATTAAGATCTCGTCATTCAGCTACACCACATTAGGAAATAAATACCGTGATTTTGACGGAGTGGGTGTGCTTAGTGGCCTGTGAGCATGCGTGTCCGTTTATGTGCTAGACGTGAGAAAGCTGGCTGCGTAACTATATACAGTATACTGTAATGGCAGCCGGTCATGCCGACAGTCCGCCACTTGTGGAAAAGCAGGGCGCTCGTCGGGAAATATGGAAGTACTTCGCTTACAAGGCCAATGAAAAAGGCGAACCCGAAAACATCGCAGCGCCATTTTGCAAAAGGTGCTTGAAAGTTTGTCTCTCCAGGAGAGACAACACTTCCAACCTTTTGAAGCGTCTGTCTGACCACCACCCCGATCTTTTGAGAGACTTCAAATCACGACGGGTGTGATAACAGATATATGACAAGTGTTGATTAAGTTATTTCAATGATTTTACGTGATTTGATGTTCAAGGGACACCCAGTTATATTTTCTTAGTTATTTTGTTCATGAATGTTTTTGAAAAGATATGTTAAAGGTGAAGTGTGTAGAATTTAGTGGCATCTAGTGGAACGGACTTGGCAGAAATGGAATATAATATTCATAAGTATGTTTTAATGACTGTATAATCCCATGAAAATAAGAATTGTTTTCGTTACCTTAGAATGAGCCGTTTATATCTCCATAAGGAGCGGGTCCTCTTTCACGGAGGCCGCCATGTTGCACCGCCATGTTTCTACAGTAGCCTTGAGCGGACAAACCAAACACTGGCTCTTGAGAGGGACTTTTGCATTTTTTCGCGTTTTTCGCTTCTCCTACACGCGTTGAGTGCAACCTGCAACCTCGCCGCTAGATGGCGCTAAATTCTACACACTGCACAATGCATCCACACTTGCATTTGACCCGAGTTTGAGCGCGTACACTTGTGATTCCGTCTGTGTTTTCAGCAAGTGCGCACGCTCGAATACCACTTCCACCAAAATCACTGGGACCCGAAAGTTCACAAAGCATTCTGTGAGAATGTTCAATAATCCTCTGTTGCCAAGCAACGCATCCAGTTCCAGTCAGACAGCAGGGTTTTGGCTAGCATCATTTGGCAGCATTACACTCAGTCAAATTTAATTCAACTACCCAGGGTCTTGTTTCTGTCGTTTAATTATTAAACAAAAAGTTTTTTGTTTGTTTACTCCTCTGCGTAAGTTAGTGCCACTTGTCTCAGCTGGAGGCATCTTCTCCGTGTTTTGCAATCAGCGAACCGATCATCACTCAGAGACATAAAAAACACAATTTGCTTTCTGCTTCACAATTTTGGCTTTCTGAACCGCAAAGCTAAAATTAAATTCATTTGGGGATCTAGTGGGAACCATAATTGTACAAAGCAAATCACTCCACTGATAACAGGGATGTTTTCCAAGATTGGTTTTGGAAATATTCATGTGAATTATTAACTTGTACAGCCATTACCAGTGTATTTATTTTATTTTTGCATGCTTTACATGCATTTTGTGTACAGTATGTACAATATGTGCATATGTGTGTGAGGAATGTGTGTGTATTGGTGTGTTTGTGTATGTGTGTCGGTGTATGTATGTGTGTGTGTGTGTGTGTCCAGCAGCTGGATATAATGTATAATATGTATCTTATCATATTGAATCATCTGCCTCATCCATTTCATGTTCTATTTAAAACACCTTTCAAAGGCAATTTAAAATGAGGGCTTCTAGAACACCTACACTCACACACACACACATACACACACTCGCATAATATGTCACGCGCCAACGCAATGGTAATAAGTTGGATATACAGCAGGGAGCACATGTACTGTACAGTACATTATATAAATTGTGTATTTCTGTCACACACAAACTATTTTTGGTCTTTCACCCTTTCTCTCCTTTTGCGCCCCTCTGCCTTGTTTTTCCCATACCTCTGTCTCTTTATCATTCCCTCTTTAATCCGTCTGTCCCTTTTGCTTTGCTATTCTATCTCTTTTAATCTCTTGTTCCTCTTTTTTCGCTTTCCATGCTGCTGGGCGGTTCCCTCTGAGGCACAACGGCACATGCACACAAAGCACGCTCACCTAAATGTGTCGACATGTAGGTACATTCAGCACACACACAAAAGCTAATGCAAATTCAAATCTCACACAAAGAGAAAGTCGCCAATACAGATGCATGCAAATGCATACTTTTCCATGAATATTTTATAAGCTGAATTTGAAAGACACTACTCATCCACGACTCTCTCCCGGTTTTCTATTCGGTGGATACCAGGAAAATGGACCGAGGCAGACCCTGCGTCCGAACTGACATACTAGCATACTATTTAGTACACCAAATTAGTATGTAAACCATAGTATGCATCAAGTAGTACATGAAAAATACCAATTAATCAATCAATCATTTGTGCCGTCTTCGATGCGAAGGTTGGCTTTTCATAATGACCATGTTTTATACTAAGTGACTTGATACACAGAGGAAGGCCGGCCAGAACTACCTCTGCCGAGGACCAACTCCAGCTCTGTTGCCAGTGCCTTGGTCGGGTCACCGGCAGGAGTATTAACCCTAATACCTTCTTAGTAGCATTAATCCTAGTATTAACCCTAATCTAGTATTAACCCTAACATACATGTCTTTTGATGGTGGGAGGAAGTCCACGCAAACGCGGGGAGAACATGCAAACTCCACACAGGAAGGAAATACCATTATGGCATACTAAAACCAGTGAAATATCGTAGTATTCAAACACTTGACAAAGTGGTGTTAAAGTTTCTATGCAGTGTCGTCATCAATCAAACATACTTAGAGGAAGCGGTGCGGCTTCATGATGATGTAGGATGTGCAAGAAGCAATAATTTTACTAATGGATGCTATATACGATATTTTAACATGTACGTAGTACGTTGTATGCCAGTTTGGATGCGGGGTAAGAAACAGGGAGATGGATACATCGATAGATAGTTGAGTAGACTTTTGGAGATGTTCTTCTTTCACCCTCCCAATGAAGGATGTTTGCCTTTACCACAGCACTGGTACTGTATGAGGGTATTTTTCTTCTACTGTACTGGTGGATATGGAGTACATTCTCATTTCACCTCTCTGCCTCCATCTCCTTTACTCTCTCTCACCACACACACACAATGCAACCATACATATTAATACCCCCACACACACATGCACAGAGATATCCCCACATTAAATGCTTTCAGCCCGGCCGGCTGGTCTCCAGTGGCGTTCTTTTGTTTCCGTGGTTACAGCGATCCTAATTATTGCCGTACACTACTATCATTATATGGTTCTAGAAAAACAAAACAAAACAAACACAGAACAAAAAAAAGCAATTTTATTACAACTCTGAAAATGCACCTTGTGCGGATCATTCGGTGACATTTCACCATCATAATTTCACACTTTTGGAAGTCACCATCTGTTGCACAGTAATTGCATTGATCTACCAGATTTCTTCTATGAAGACATGGATGGATATTATTGCCAAAAGGCACTTTCACTGCTGTCCAGGTTAGAAACTCCAAAGTTTAGAATTGGAACTCGACATGAAGTCACCATGTCCTGTCTGGACAGGCTGAAATCCTTGAATATCCTTTTTTGTTTTGGAGAACCCAAAACAAAATCTTTTACTCCCATTGTGAAAATCGAATTTAGACCATGTCATCAATCATGCATAAGTCATTGATCAGCTCACAGATCATGTTTTATAGATGAAGTTTCATATTAAAGTTTAATATTAAGGAGACTTGGAATTAAAACTCACTCAAACAACATTCCTGCACATCCCATGACAGCCTCTCTATCTGTATGTTATGTTTTCTTCTTCATTCCTGCATTTGCACTGTTGTCTGTTCAGTTGCTATAGCAATACAGCCAGTTGCCATAGTAATGCTGTCCATGCTATCCAAGCCATTTCTACTGGGATTCCCAGAAGGCCTCTGCCAGCCAATCGGATAGCAGGTATTCTATTCTATTACAACACCACCAAACGCCACCAATTCCGCTCATTTTCAAGTTTTCACCCAAAAAATGAACATCACTGCTTTGAGTGTCACTGTATTGTTTTTATAGTTTTATTGTCACATGTCGCTGATGTTACATAATATAATGATGGGCGTCAGTTAATAAATGAAACAAATCAATTACCAAAAGAATCATAGCTATATGGCAAGGAGCTCAGAACACGGCGGTACGGCTACCCGTTTTGCTCAAAATGTGAGAGTCCATGTGTGAGTCAACGAGTGGTTGGTGAGGAAAGTCTAAAATCGAATCGTGTAGAGTACAGACAGCAAAGTTTATGAACAGTTTTGTGAGGTAGGCATCGTAGCGCCTCACTCGACATGACAGGGAATCATGCTTTCGCTCGTACAAGTGTTTCCCAATTTATTTATTCTCAGCAACCTTGCACTTGTTCTTCTAATTTCTTGGAAGAGAATGTGAAGGAGGGCGGGTGGGCAAAAGTCAGAGTTCATTTCCTTGAATTTTGCTTCTTGCAGCTTTAATTAATTTAACACGTACAGTAAGATTCTCACAGGAAACTGACTTTATCCAGGAACTTCATGAATCCAGTAATCCCAGTTGTGCTCTCCACTAGGGATGTTAACGACACAGTTTTTTGCTGGTCGACGTGTCGGAGGCATCTACTGACTAGTCGTTGTTTTTTGTGTGTGTTTATTTAAGATCATGATGTAGACCTACGGCTGAAAAAACGCACTAGGTATATAATATATATGTTATATGGCTTAATTCACCACAAAATGTATCTTACTTATTTATTTTTCCATCAGATATGGATTTGTTTTTTCTACCGCCTCTGTGTGCGCTGTCCTTTCAGCACCACAATTGCACGGAGTGGCGACAAATGTTTCGAAATTTGTAAATATCTAGTTCAATTAAAAAAAGAAATATATATATATATATTTTTTTGTTATTGTTGTTTGTTTATTTGTTTATTTATTTATATTTATATACTTCATAATCTTTTGGGTACTATCGCACGTGCTCAAGCTCAAGGTTTTTACTGTCAACATGGAGAACCCGTGACAGTCGGTCGTTTAGTCGACACATGAAAAAGACTGTGAACTATGTAGTACTGAATTGTGGAGTTAGAGCGTGTTTTTCACCTCTGGATTTTTTGGGCGGGCCTAAATCAGGGCTCGATGACGCACACGGTCCTACTTTGCATGGCCCCTCCCCTAACACTATGTAAGAGTAGTGCGTGTCAGTGGTTCTCTCGCTCAATCACAACTAGTTACTCCAGCCTACAGTTTGCTTTCTAGCGATGGCGCCTTCGTCCCACAAATGCATCTTCCCCGGATGCCAGAATTTTTCAGAACAGCTCCGTCTTTGTTTTGAATTTGTTTTGTTGTGACCATGAAGCTCGGAGCCCGGCAAGGAGTGTGGTGGCTCCCCCAGCTCCGTGCGCTCCCGGGGAGCGGGGCGCTGGGATCTGCAGCTCAGATTAGATAGATCTTTTGGGAACCCCTGTTTTAAGTAACCCGGTTTGATGTGTGCGAGTGGAGTCATTCTTCGGCTCAGAGTCTGTCGCTGCAGAAGCTCTCAGGGCGTCAGGTTTCGGCGCCTTCAGCGGACACACCCCCAGCGTCTCAGACCTGACGGGACTGCCTTATTTTTTTTTTAAACCTAATTTTATATACTCTGCAATTTCTTTAATCATTAAAATTTAGTTCGTTAGTTAGGTGTGAGAAACTCAGAACACATTTATTTTTGCTTTACAGAGACTTTAAATCCCTACTCTCTACATAATGTAAAGTTTTCAGTGTATCACATATACAGAATGCTGCATAACTGTTTGACAGAGTTCTATTGGGGTTTGGGTCGTGGATCTTGCTTGTATTGTATTGTATTGTATGTAACGTTAACCTTTCCTATGCCTAAAGCACGTTCATTAAACAACAACCTTGCTGAAATATTGAAAGGGTTGCAGGAGTAAGGAAAAGTGCCAAGAACAGAGTGGGTTGTAAGTGGATTACATAAGGCTGTCTACACATAAAGGCACATAAATCTTTAACTTTTGGATGTTCGAAACAATTTTAGAGCATGTTGGTTAAGAGCATGTTACTTTTTTACTAAAGTCTCCAATGGAGACCCTTCATAGATAATAATTGGAGGCTAAGTGCATTGCTCAAGCGCTCCTTCATAGTACTTAGGGGCATTTCTCGTTTGACCCAGAATACCTTCCTGGTCCCACTCATATTAAATGAGAAGGTGAAATGTTCTCTCCTTCAAACATGCACCAGGTAGATCTGTATCAGAAATATATTTTCTCGTTCTCCCTCAAATTCTGATTTGTCTGTCGGTCTGTCTGTCTGTGTTTGGGAATGAGAGATATGAGAGAGCTATATTTTTCTTAACTCTTTGTTTCCATGTTCTCTTTGTTTATCTCCCTTTCCTTAGTGTGTCATATAATTGCTGTTGTGACAATGTTGGTGAGGTAGATTTCAATGTCATGTCTTTTTGTCTCTGTGTTCTTCCTTTTCTTTCTCTCGCTCGCCACTCTTTTGCTCTATCATGTTGTGTCAGTTCCAATGTTTTGTCTCTTTTGTCTCCGTCACTCTCTGGACTCTACTGTATTTCTACCTGTTTTACTGTGATAACCTTGTTGCCCCCCTTAGGCAAAACTAGGTTGTCAAGTGCTTTCAAACATTAAAAATACTCAAAGCACTCTCAGTTGATCATTTTCCAGACTAGCAGATTAACCCCAGGAGAGGGGAAATAAATCCAGCACTTGTCAACATTTTGTTAAAAAAAAGAAAAAGGTAGCGTAGGCACATTCAATAAAGAGGTTAACCAGGTTTGTGGTACAGCCTTAAAGCAATAAAATAAATATGTTTACTTTCACTATCCATTATTGACACCATTAGTATTGGTTAGAATCTGCTTAATTTCTCACGGGTTTCAATGGTGTCACAAATGTGTGATGTTCAATTGCCACATTTTTCGTTCGGTGACATTTTGGGGGGGAAATCAGGATACGAGATTGGCTGGAGGTGGATTTTAATCACAGTTTCTTTGTTTTGTGACCTTTTACAAGGTCTTCAACAGGTCTTGAGTCCCTATCCTACGTTTTTGCTTTAACTACGTTGAGGTGCAACTTCAAAGGCACCTCTTAAAAGGGAATAGTTTGATGAGCAACTTCCAAGATCACGTAGTTCGAGCACTCCTTGCCTCAGAGCACGTAAGTGGAGCTGAGCAGACGGGAGTCTTGCTCCCGTGCTCTTGTAGTGGGTCTTTCGCCCGCTCCAGCGCTCAACGTCTATTCCGGTGACAAGCTCAGAAGGGAAAATTGTTGCTTCAAGATTGCTCTATGTTATTATAAATCAGTTAATAACATTTATCTACTTTTGATAGCCTATGATTTCCGTTTGAACTTTTGAAACGGACACGCCCACACAGCGGTGCATGCACCTAAGTTATGATGTGAGCAGTTTTGAGTGGCCACTCAGGAGCACACTCCAATCATTGGTATAAACCTCCTCCGCTTACTGTACATTCCGTTCTGCTCACATGCTCTGCCTTAGCCTGGCATCGCCAGACCAGTTCGCAAATGCGTATTGGTCTGGAATCTCTCCATTAATTTTCTATTTCCAAGGGCCGTTACCAACGGGTGCAGACCAAAATGTCTCTGGACGCAATTGGATAGACCTACAACCAATCAGAGCAACGGCACGTGGGACGTAGCACTGAGCGACCATAACATGGTCGGGTGGAAATCTGTTTGAATGGGAGGGTGAATCATGAGCTCACAGATTGGTCTGGTTCCTAGGCTAGCTCTGCCTCTGCCAGTATTTCCTTATTGATTGGAAAGATACTATCGATGTTCCATCCAGGTTCCATGCTTTGGCTCCTCCCATGCACTCCCGTCCACTCATTAGTTGTACCTGTTGAGATGTGCTTATTAGCAAAGCCAGATGGTCGACTCAAAGTACAAGGGAGTGAGTCTCTGGACAGGGAATGTCCACCTCTGCATATTTCACAAACTGTTATGACCAACTCCGGTCAGATATTTTCCCAATTTAAAACTGAAAATTCGACCTAAATCTATTAAACCTGAACAGCAATAGAATGTTTTTTTCTTCATAAAAACAGGACATTTAGGGATCACTTGTATTTATCATCTTGTCCTTGCAGGAACCTGAAAATCGAAACAATGGCATTACATTATGTTACGTTTTATTAAGGGCTGACAAAGTAAGTATAAAAGCAATTTTTGAAGGATTCAGTAAATTACCTTTAAAATAATAATGACTTCATATGAATATGACCTGATCCCATTTAGTCGTTTGACGGCTAAACCAAAAGAGAAGCGTTGGATTTCTCTTTCCAGACTTTTTTATAACGTCCAAAGTGAGGTGCCCTTGCTTGAAAGACACAGTTCTTTCAAGATATACAGTATGAAGCGCTCTTTGAGTTTTAATTTGTTTTTAGTGTTTGGTATTTGGTAATAATCTGAGCTTTCTCGTGTTTCCACACCTTCCACTGGCCCTTTAGCATTCCAACATCCTTTTGTGAACATCAGCTTGTTCAACATGGGAATGTTGTGCCATTCCGCCTCATTCCTCATTCCGCCTCACCATTCTGTATAAAAGGTACAAACACGGAATGGGGGGGCATTGTTGATCCGCCACTGAGCCGGTAGCGGAGGTAGTCACAGAGCCGAAACCGGGCCAAAACGACGTCTGTGTAAAAGGCACAGCCGGCATGCCGGGACAGTGGTGTGACGTTTTGATGACCAAGTTTTTCATTGGTTGGTTGGTCACAGGAAAGAAAACAACCCAATTCAGGATCTGCGCCATGTCAAAATTAACCTTAAAACCTATTAGGGCTGCAGATATTCCTCTATAATCCCATTTGAATTTGTATGCCTTCTTATTTTTAATATTCGAATATATTCAAAATTGTAATGCTCAAATTTAGAACTGGGGGGGGGGGG
>OMKR01074758.1:9894-20927 GCA_900302355.1 Cyttopsis rosea
AAGGGGGTGTGGGGTGATTTAGAGGGGGGGTGGTGTGTATGGGGTTAGAGATGGTGTCAGGGTCAGGAGATTAATGAGATGCTGAGGAAGAGGGCCTCCTGGGTGCAGGGAGCGATGGTTGTATCCCTACATATATATGGATATATATGCATGTCTATTGTGTGCCAAATATTGAGCAGGGTGTCAAGCGGAACGGTCACCCCTGCATCTGGCCCAGGGCAGGCAGGCAGACCGGCTTTTGTATATGTGTGTGGTGATAATGTCATAATATGTCCTGGGATAATGTGAGAAAAGTTGTGAAAACTGTCCATTATTATTATTATTATTATTATTATTATTATTATTATTATTATTATTATTATTGTTATTATTATTATTGTTATATCTCACATCTCTTCATGTGCTCTCTCTCTCTCTCCAGCCCCTCCCGAGTTCCTCCAGTGGCCGCAGTCTGTGTCAAAGCCAGCAGGGGGCAGTGCTGTGTTCACCTGTGTGGCCCAGGGGGTCCCAGAACCTCACCTGACCTGGCTGAAAAATGGAAAGGTGCTGATACCTGGAGATAACGTCAAGCTGACTAACAACAACAGGTAGGCGGCAGTGCTACAAACACACTTGTTGTAGTTCTAATAGTGTGTTATTTATACCATTTCCCTTATACCACTGTATTGTACCACTCATATTAATAATGCAACCCACATTGATCAAAGCTTCAATTCTGTGCTACAAAACAGAAATATAATTGTTCTTTAAAAGGCTGTATGGCATCAATCGTCTCTGACTCTGAAGAACCATTTTCAGTTTCAGTTCACCTTTATTTTGTGTGCAATTTCGAAGCAAACATAACCCATTTTGTCAGCACTGCCCAGTCTTCACCACAAGGGGGCACTGGTGTGCAGCAGCTTATTTGTACTGACCTGGTCCGCATTTAAGATAAAGTATATGATTGAATATATTGAATTGAATATTGATTTGCTGTGAATCATTTAACCACATATGTCATTAAGCATGTTGCCAGAATGTTTCCTCTCTCTGAAGGTATTAATAAACACAACAACAATAAGTTACAAGGATTTTGCAACTTTTAAATCAAACAATAAGTAAATCTTAGCCTATTGTCAGTTCCATGTAGGTGTTACCTCTTTTTAAGTTTTTAAACTTCTTCCACGGATCCATGTGTATTAGTCCATAGTAGCAGTTAATAACAATCATTTATGTTTCCCATGAGGTATGTACTCCAATTAAGGCGCAATTGACTTTCCATCCTGTACTAGCGTGGCAGCAACTCAACTTTACATGCATGCATCGGGATGAACCTGCTGATGCCAAAATCACAGATGAGCTATCTTTAGGCTGTCTGTCAGTTGTTATCTATTGTGTAAATAATTCTAGCCAGATTCAAAAACATTGGAAAAAGAAAAAGAGGCAAAACATAAATCAAACTGGACAAATAGTAATAGTCTTAATAACTGCTGTCTCCTACCTGCCACCGTATAAACAAGAAACATATCAGGTCATAGAACCTTTCTTTGAGACCTGAATTTTCAGGATTATTGCCATACACTATAACTTCGATGAGTGACAACACAAACACTGTGCTCCAGCACCCTGGCCGTGACCCGCATCACCTCAGAAGACGAGGCCATCTACCAGTGCATCGCGGACAACAGCGCCGGTACCAACCAAGCCAGCGCCCGGCTGGCCGTCGCCCAAGCAAAGGACCTGCCCGCGTCCCCGCAGGGCCTGACGGCGAGCGCCCTGACGAACAGTGCCCTGCAGGTGGCCTGGACTCAGCCCGCCGCGGAGGTCACGGACGGCATCATCGGCTACGTCCTGCACATCCGCAAGATCGGCGGTGAGTTGGAGTCTGAGTTCATGAGCGATTGTTGGTGCAGTTCACTTTCAGTGCAATGCCAAGCACACTGCCAATCTCTCCGTCTATCATTCAGCTGTTTTATACATTGCAACAATCCACAGCCTAAAGGGTCATTGTCGTAACCCAATAGTATACATGTGATGAAGATAACAATATTAAGCATAAATTGACTGGCTGTTTGAATTGACTCTTTCAGAGCCAGACAGCCAGGAATTACAGGAAGCGGTCAGCAAGACCACCTTTCGACACGACTTCACCAACTTGGAGCCAGCCACCACCTACACCATCTACCTCAAGGCCTACTCACCGATGGGGGCCAGCCAGCACTCCGACACTGTGGTGGCCACAACTCTGGGGGGCGGTAAGAAGCTTAAGCATAAATCCACAACATGCAAAGTGTTCACGATGGAGCTTTTTTCTCAATAAATTAGATATTACATATTAGATATACATTCTACCAAACATGCTCTTAATTTGTCTAATCCCTGTTTACTGTACGCTTTCTCAAATTACCAGTGCCCACCCCTCCAGCCTTCTTCACCAAGGTAGTGAACTCAACCGCGGTGCAGGTCCTCTGGGAGCTGCCCAGTAAGGCTGGGAAGGCGGAGGGCTTCAGGCTGTCCTACCGCAGGGTCCCACATGGCAATTTTCAAGGGCCAATCCAGCTCCCATGCCACATCAATGCCCACACTATCTCTCGTCTTGGTAAGTGTGTGTGTGTGAGTGTGTATTCTCTAATTTGTCGGATCATTGGCAATGCAGTATTATGGGAAGTGAGACTGTCTGTTCATAATTCATTGGTATTAATTGCAATTGCAATTTGGATGGTCATGACAACAGCAAACTGTTAGTGATCAGATCATTGCCTCTTACTGTTTGGATTGGCTAATTGTGCCATCTCTTTATTATTCTGTCCTCTGACAACACATTTTCTTGTGTCGTTTAGAACCTGGGTTGGTGTATGAGGTGAAACTGGTGGCTTACAATGGTAACGGTGAAAGCGACTGTTCCAAGAGGCTGGTGTCCCTGGCAGATGATGGCACCAGTGCCCAAACCACCGGTAAGTACTAAAAGGAGAAAAACATTTAAAATCCACACATATAGCCACAGACACTGCAAAAAAACATAATGTTGAAAAAGAAAGAAAACAAAACTTTTACTTGATAAGATTCTCATCATATAGAAATTGTGTTATAGTCATCAAACACAACAGCACCCCCAAACATTGTATTCTTAAAACCAGGAAATATGTCTTATTGTCATATACTGTATGTCATATTTGTCATTTGTAATTTACAGTATTATTATTATTATTATTATTATTATATCAAAACATATTCCAACATATTTATATTTATATTTTAGGCTATTTTGCTATCTGATTTTGAATTTGTTATTGCTAATTAAGGTATTTGAAGACATATATTGTCCAAAGCTATAATTCAAGGCATGTCCATTTTTTCCACACAAAAATAAAAGAGAAAATATTGTTTATCAAGATTTTCTGGCATGTTAAGATTTAATCTTTGAATTGATCTGAACCACATAGAAGTCGAATTCACTGGACCAAAACCTTTTGGAGACCAACAAGGAATGATCATGTGTGGGCATTGTGGGTCATTGATCTTTATGAAGAGCTCGGATCTTACCGTTGGCCCAAAATACCTTTAAATAACAGCGCCTGTTATTACGGGCTGTTGTTTTGGCCTAGCTGGTAGCCTGGCACCTCAGTCTGTGCCTGTGGCTATACAGAATATTTGCAGTAGCTCTTGATAGGGTTATCTAGTTAAACATAAAATGTATGCATTTCTCATTCATTGTATCTCAAATGTCAATTGTCAAGGTGGGAAAGCGGCCTGTCAGTGCAGGGACGCAGACGGCTCTCTAGGTGGCGTCGTTGTTGGCATTCACATCGGCATGGCCTGCATCATCTTCTGTGTCCTCTTCCTCATGTTTGGATACCGTCGCAGGTAAGAGCATGCACTGTATTATGTTTTTATGCACTCATATGGTACATTTTTACTACAGCCAGTACTGCTGTGCAAAGCGAGCAAAAGGACAAGGAGTTTATTCCAGTTTCTAGACTTGAGAACTGAGCATTTGGATAGGCTAGTTGCTCTTCTACAAACTCAGTACTTTGCAAATTCACATTGTGGCTACTATAACAATAACGTTCGGACATCTCTCCAGTTTGTTTTGCAGCAAAGGAGCTCGGGACAGCTGGTCTGTGCCCAGGGACGACACAGGGCATCTGGGTCACAACGGCGTGCCCAAAGAGGGGACAACCCAACTCAGGGTGGAACCGGTGCGCCAGGTAGTCCCACTAGTACTTCATGTAGTACCACTTATGCATTTAAATAATTATGCATGGTACGCTGACATCAACTGGCCAGTTGAGGCGGCACAATAAAAATGTTATATAGATCAGATACATGATCAAATTTTATGAAGTCAAAAATGCCAAAGGCTCTTACAAATCATCAGCAATTATTCTTAACTAGTGCAGATAGTGATTCTGAAGAGATGAAATGTCCCTTTACTTAAATTAGATCACATATAATCACGCATCACGAATGCCTGGTTTTGCAATTTGCTTAATAGGTAGCAATTGGGCCAGCTATCACGCAAAAGTTGGGAACACAGTAGAACCCTGTTTAGGGTTCAGATAAATCAGGGTTCTGTTTGAGATGTCTCACAGAAATAAGCAACGATTTGTCCTGTATAATAAACCGTGTCCTCTCTCTCTCATCTCTATTCCCTCCATCCTGTTACAGGAAGCGTGTCTGTCAAGTCCGAGCCAATGTCAAGTCCTCATCGAGCAGCAGTCGGCAGGTTTGCCTGGCATGGGCACTGGTTAACTGGCACCAATGAATGACCCCCCTCCCAGAGCCATTCACCCCTCGCTCCTTCCTCTACTGTAGTTATCGGTCATAGTTTTCAACCAAAACAATGCAGCTAAAAACCCTCTGCTACGCTCAAAGTTCCCTCTTCAAAAATAGAAGAAAAAATAAATAAACCCTAACCCTCCCACACCCCCCTAACCTCGACTCCCCACACACAGACGCTCACAACATGCAGACCTCAAACCAAAGCTTTATTGCCTTTGTTGCCTGTGCACATGCGCATGTGTACGCCAAATGAAAGCCTTGAGACGCCTTGACCGGTGTCACTCAGTCCTGTTAGGTTGTTGTTGTAGCGATTGTCGTTGTGTACACCACCAAAAAAAAAATTTGTTTGTGTTTCCAGGGGAGAGTACCTTTCATAACCAAAATGTTCTCTCTTACACTCCCCTGGTAAACTGACATTGCGAAGTTGTGCACTATAGCCATTAAGCCACATATAATGCCAAATATGACCTGACATAAGCAGGAATTTGCTCTGTCCAAAGACGCTCTTGTCTTTTGGCTTATAAAATCACTGCCCAGTCAGTGACAACCCGGACGTTGATGAAACACAGTAGCCTTACTGCGTGCAAAATGATTGTCTTATCACCAAACTAGCCTCAAGACAGGTCGATTTTGAGAAACAGCCTCTTCACTCCTACGCTCAACTTAACTACTTTGACCAAAAGCTGCACGCTCCCAAAGATAGCTACCTCAGTCTGACCAGAACTTCCAAGCCATTGTTGAGGCCAGCGATAGCCTGGTAATGCTGCTTCTACCTACCTCAGCCCAAACAGATGTACAGTACACCCTAACCTCACATCAACTGCTTCCACTGAGTTGTGCCAGTTGCCGGTGTGCCATGCCATGCCGTGCCGGCTGCCTTTCGCAACCCGACTGTGATGGAGGATCGTCGTGGAGAGCAAAACATCTGACCGGGCCTTGTCCCACGCTTGCTGACCTCATCCCATAGTGGCCACACACCCAAGCCTTATCTGCCAAAGCCCCCGCTGAATCTTTGGCTCAATACCGTGTCTCTGCCAGAGACCGACTGGGGCTCTGGTTTCATCTCATCTATTTTTGAGGATACATTTGTCACGTTCTGCATTGATTTATTTTTTTTAACGTGGAACATTAAGTCCTTAGGTCACAATATTGAGATGCAAGAACAGAAAATGGCCATGGAGAGCTTCTTCCATCGCTGTTGCTCCTTTGTCTGGTTATCTACAGCTTTAAAGAAAATGTGATTCCCAGCGGTCTCCAAATGCATATTTGTGTGGTGAAGATGCTTCAAGGAACATATGGACATTTGAAGGACACTTCTCTCGCCATTCAGCCACTCAAGCCATAAGGAACAACAGATGGGTTCCTTTTCCACCCCAAATGGAGTCCATCAAAGACAACAATAACTTTTACTTTGTAGAAAACGAAGATGCTTGTTGAGTCTGCACAAACATATTGGAATTTACAGGCAAGCCAAGTGGGGATCGCTCATGCGATGCTTCGCAGTTTAGCGGAATATGCTAACGCCTCGTCAGCCTATCCAAAAACAAAAAAAAGGTTGTTTTAAAGAAAACCAAGCTTAATGATACCCAAAGATGTAACTATTAATTTTATTTTCCCTAATATTATTTTACAAATAATAATTTTCAATTTTACATTGTTCCAGTTTTAAAAGGGATGGTCAACATGAAAAGTGCTTTAACTGAAACTAAGCCAAAAAATATTGTCAATTTACAAATTAGAATTTCTTTTTGTGAGTTTCACTATTTTACATTCTACATTTATATATATATATATCCCTTTATCACAGACTGTTCACATTTTACCGTTTATGACATTGGACTTCACAGAGTAACCAATGAAAATAGCCTATATTTTCAAGGAGATTTTCTATGTTGATAAAAAAAAAGAAGAAAATAGAAAAGAGAATGTGTTCCCTTTAGAAGTAGTTGAAATCTCGCCAAATACACTGACAGTTTTCGCCTTTGAAATGACACCTCCTCTCTAGCGTTGCACAGCGACCTGTGTGTAAGTACGGTAAACGTGTGTGAGCGGCTAACAGTTTCTTTTTTTTTGAGCCTTGAGGGCAATAGCTGTGAGGAACCTAGCATTTAGTATTTGCGCTGTTAGCGGTTCGTCGACCAAAGAACTTAGCTCCGTCGAGGAATTTAGCCACCAGCTAATTCGCCAAGAGATTTGAATTCCCCCGAAATAAGGAACGGGTTGCCTTCGAACTTTTATTGCCCTCAAGGTTCATTTGTTGACGAATGTTGAAGGTATTATTCCAAAGCACAGCAGTGGACAGAGGGGTGCCCCCCCCACCCTCGCGCTATTGTTCCTTCCAGTTTTCAAAGGTGTGAAACTGATGTGATACCAAAAATGTTTTATAAGAAAGTATGAAGTAGGAGGCTTTAAATTCCCATTTTTTTGTAGTGTCAGTTGTGTAGTGGTTTGTCTAGATTTCTTACGTGTTGAAATGATGACCTGTGTTGGTTGGTTGGTTTGGGAGAAACTTTTTCTTAGTTTTACCCTTTAAGTAAACGTAGCCAAATGTAATTATTTTTTATTGTTGTTCTATGAATATTATTATATTATGATATTATTGATAATAATAATAATAATAATAATAATGATGAATTAGAATAATGAATTTCAGTCACTGACCCATATTTCTAATATGTCTTATTTTATTTTTCACAGTTTATGTGTAAAGACGGTGTGAATTTGTTTACTTTTATTTTCTTTATTATTATTTTTTTTTAAGAAATACTCTTCAGCAAGCAGAGTAGGGTTTTGTTTCTAGCAGATGAACCCTATTTTTTTTCTTCTCCCAATGACCATTCAAGGTCTTTTGAGGTAACCACTCCGAAAGATCACCAGGTTGAAAGAGAAAAAAAAAATAGGGTTGTTTAGAAACTGGCTACTAGTATGAATGAAATGAAACATACAGGCTTTGAAAATTGTTTTCACTTTCCTTTTTTATTAGTGTGTCACTCTTCAGCCAACTGAAGATCTAAAGCTTTAAAATGTGAAATGAGATCTTTGGCCAAAATAACAAGGTATGAAAGTGGTTGACTGGTATGGAACATGCAGTGAACAAGCTGGAGCCGCACTCCGAGACCAAGCTGTCAACAACATTTGAGGCAATTGTAACTAATAAAAGTAACGATAGCATTTTTTGATGAAGCAAGCGCATACCAATGGCAGTGCCAAGAGATATTTCTACTTATTGCCTCATATTACTTTGCTCAGCGGTTCCAAACCCTATAATTGTAGCTCCCAGCATCGCTGACCAAGCGGATGCTTCTTATTTACAAACGGCTTGGTCTCCTTCTATGTCTCCAGACTGATCTGTGTGTTTTATATTCTGCTGCCCTTTGTTCCTTGCTCACATTCCAATGCGCCTAAAACCAAATAAAGAAAGTTTACTATTGCTACGACTCTCTGCTCGTATTTTTCACTTCACAGATGTACATGTATTTTGTTATCCTCATCCTCACAGTAATATGATGTGATAGACTTAACAGGGAAAAATGATGTTCTAATCCGGTCTGTGACCCATCCTACGAAGCACCACTCTAGTGGATGGCTCTTATTTAAGGTTCCTCATAGAGGCCCTTTTCACCTGGCGCCAGACAACTTCCGGGGTGTGCTTACTTCCGGCCGGAGCGCGTAGTTCACCCGACCCCTCGTACATCTGCCACAAATACGGCTAGATGATGTCCAACGACTTGCCGACAAATCTTTCGCTTCCAAACTCGATAAAGGGCACAAATTCTTCATTGAACGGTACCTTTTTGATGCGTAAGGTGAGTGCTTTTGTCTTTTCTAGCCCTTACAGTACGTTAGCGAAGGTGCTGGGATAACGGTAGCTGATATTATCAATCTGTTAGCTCTCTGTTTTGCAAATAGACAGTCTTCAGGCCCTTGTTGCAACCGCTTTTCCATATTGCTGCTGCTAGCCACAGAGCCTGGGTTGTAAGATAAAAGTCAGTAACGTATTCATGGCTAATGTTGCGCCCTTTCTCCCAAACATTGCGTCGGAACACGGTCTCGAATATAGTTGCGGTGACGGTGAGAGGACGATGTCACGGGTCAATGAAGAAAAGTCAGGAGGCTCATTACCTTCGGGTTTCTCAGATGAATAGTTCTCTATCATTATGATTAGAGAGTTACGTTTTCTTTTTGTTGTGTTTTGCTGCGGTTGCAGAGACTTCGCACTATCCCACGAAGTTCCACTGTAGTTCCGTGCGTTTCTCAGTCTGATGTCAATGACGTTGTGTAGCTAAACTCCAAAAGACAACTTTGTACGTATCTTTAAAAACAGAAGTGTGTGGCTCTGTAGATACAATAAATGTAAAAAATGTTGTGCAGCAACAACACTCATTGTTATGCGTCTATTACCAGGTTGCGCTTGATTCTGCAAAGGTTCCCGTGGTACTGAAGTGCATGTCATGTTCCTGCTCTGCTGGGAAAGCACAGTGGCACTTCTGTTTCAAACTGAATCAAGAATTGTTTATTAATCACACGCATGTGGAGGGTGACACACACATGCAGGAGTGGCGAACGATGAGATTTGGTCTCTGCGTTTTTCCCATCCCGGCCGTCCTTCCTCCAGGGGCAGCCAGGAGCAGTGGGCGGCCCTCACTTCATCAGCGCCCGGGGACCAGTTGGTGTATCCATGTCGTGGTCAGGGACAGGACAGGAAGTGTTCTGCACGTTTTTTCTTTTTTTTTAGTCGGGGTCCTTATGTTGGAGGAGACCCATACGAACACGGGGAGAACGTGCAAACTCCACACAGAAAGGCCCCTGATTGGGAGATAACCCACCGGAGCACGGTGCCAAAAGCGCGGGAATCAAACCCAAGACCTTCTTACTGCGAGGCAGCAGTGTTAACCACTGAGCCACCGCGCCACTGTTAACCACTGAGCCATCGTGCCGCACACTACAGTGCCGCGGGCTTAAAGACGGTGCCATTGCCTCTGCCACGCACCAGCTCACTGCAGACCTGGCACCGGCCGAGGACACCGGGTCAGATATTGTGAAGTGTGAAGTGCACACTGTACAGAGGTGAGTCTGAATGAGCCACCACCTGTACAAACATTTTACAAACATAACAGTGAATAGGATTTGTTACTTTTTATATAGGCCTTCAGTCTATATTATTATCTTTGGCAATTTATGATGGATTCTTAGTATCAGGATTTGGGGCAGCTTCACAAACACGTTTATTAGTTATTAGAGTTATTTCGGACATTTTGCATTACAAACATCTACAGGGAGGTGATACGTGTGGGTGCCTGCTATAGTGTGAAAGGTCGGGTGACATTATAATGAAATCTAAATTAAACTTGACATATCTCACTTTTATGTCAGGGCCTCTTCCGGATCCTCCCGTCATGGCCAGTGGGGAGAAACTGAAAGACATCCGTCCACAACCGTGGATATGCAAATTGCTGCACGGGCTTGAGGAACATAATTTGGTGGACTCTAAATTTGGCCATGTGCTCTCTTAGCAGTGCCCTTCTGAAATAAGTAGCGACACAATTAAACACCCTGGTGCACCTGAGTTTCCGCAGTTGCCTGCTGACAGTTACAACTTTACATTTCCAATGGATTTCGAGCCCAACTACAAGCAACAATGCCACTTGGAGAGCCTAAAGGTGTCACGGAGATCTCTGCTGCTATTGAAGCAGAAACCCGACAACAGTCAGAATGCCAGCTGTGGACCCAGATACGCAAACCCCGACTTACAGCCAGCAGATTCCGTGAAATATGCCATGTTCGAGGGGAGTCTTCCGCCAAAGCCTGGGCAGCCAACATTCTGAGTGGAACTCTGGATCTGGGCAGGGTTGGATCTGGAACCTGAGATACTGAGGCAATATTCAGATTTTTGTGATGTCTCTGTGACACAATGTGGGATCATCATCCACCCTGATGCAACTCACCTTGGAGCCAGCCCTGACGCTAAAGTCTTCAACCCAAGAGAAACACCGCCATTTGGGGCTGGCTGAGGTAAAGAGTTGCGATGTTGCATAAGTTAAACACCTGATCACAGTTAAAGGCCAGGTCTGCCTTAAAGCAGCAATAGATTTAGAGTTCAGCCTATCACGTTACTGTATTTAAAGTTCAGCCTATCACGTTACTGGATTTAAAGTTCAGCCTATCACGTTACTGGATTTTCAGATATGCACTAGTGGTGGGCATAACCCTTGACAGGGTTGCCTGGCAAGAGTTGTAGGGAACAGGAAAAGTGCTCAGTGTTAAAGAAACGT
>OMKR01074766.1:6226-18102 GCA_900302355.1 Cyttopsis rosea
TGTGTGCCCGGGGACAGGCTCTTGATCTTGGAGCCCAGTTGGACGAACATGTGGGTGATGGTTGAAATCCTTGAGTGCAGGTCTCGGTACTCGTCGTACTCCGCGCAGAAGTCGACCTGATACCTCTGTCGCTGCTCCGAGCTGGTGATGGTGCTGTATTTCCTACATTAGATACAAAATACACATTCTCATTTGTACTTATAAATAATAAGTATACAAGTTGTGATGTTATTTGACAATAATTCCACTAGGTGGCAGTACAGTGCTTCTCTCACAAATCGGGTGGCGGCCACTTCTACTTATATTCGCATACCACATTATTTCAGCAATTTAGGAAATCCTTTCTATAATATCATTAATATCTAAACTAGTCACTTCTTTATTAAGTTACATTTTTTAGTATATTTTAGTATACGTTGTTTTGAGTATAATTTGTCATAGAAGACGCCGCAAAAAATATAGCAGTAGTTGAGAAAGTGAGACTGCTATACTGCTACATCCGTGAATTCAAAACTTCCATTCGTCATCAACAGTGAAGTCGTTATAAATGTTCTAAATTTATACAAAAAAAAAAGCAAAGCAAAGGAAATCGAGCAGTGACACTGTCTGTCTGTGTCCAAACCCCTTCCTGCTGGAGGGACTCGAAAGACATGAACTCAGTGGAAGAAACACACTCACAGCACATAGTCCGGTTTCTCCTCAGAGGGTGCAGCCTTTGTGATGTCTGGATCTAAAAATGCAACAAGAAACGTTAAACAACATTAGAAAGATAAAAAGATAAAATCAACCTAACAGAAGACACTTTGTAATTAACCGCTAAATGTTTAGCGTGGTGTTGTTGTTTGGCTTGGGGTTAGTGCGAGTGTTGGAGCCTGCCGGGCTGGGGGCAGAGCGAGCGCCTGCGGGCGTCAGGAGACATCGCGGCTCAGAGACCTAATGCAGCGCCTGAGCTGTTATTGAGTCAATCAGCCACAAAACACACGGAGGACTCAGGAGAGAGGGCTTCAGGGAGCCAACTCACAACAGCTTATGAGACAATACAATATTAAAGCCACCGATGAGCGCCCCGAAAACACCACACGGCTTAAAATCTTGTGGTAATATGTTATTTTGCTGCACTGAAGTAGCCGTCTCCTAAAAAGGACGACAATAACCACCGTGTAGATATGTTTAAAGGGTTTTCCTCAATCTCACATCAAAATGGGAGTCAATGCACAATGAAAGGCAGGAATATGGTAAAGCTTTTTACCAAATTACCATTAAATGTGCACAAGAACAAAGGATGTGCACTCATGATTTGGCCTTGTGAGTCATAAACAGGGTGAATTTCTTACTGTCGAGTTTGTCGATGCCGTGCTTGAGATCGGGACTGCTCTCCGACCACTCACGGCCTTGCTCCTCTTTTAACCTCTCCCTCTCTTTGTGCTTCTTTGATTTCTTCTTTTTGTGCTGGCTGCCGGCGAGCTGCTGCTGCGGCTGCTGGTGCGGTGACCGATGGCTCGCTTTGGGGGCATGTTTGCCAGCGTCCGACACGGGAGGCAGTTTGTGCGTGAGCGGGAAGCCATCTTGGCTGCCCGGGATTCCGTTTTGGCTCTCTACGAGGTTGTGTGTCCTGTGGAGCTCAGTCTTTGCGTGAACGGCGTGGTGGAGGAGCGGGGACGCTTGATCTTGTTGCCCTTCTTTATTTTTTAACAATCCGTTGACATGCGGCTGCTGTTGAGGCTTCTGCTCGACTATTCTTTGCCTCTTGACGGCTACGCCGTCTCGAGATTCGGAAGGCACGGGGCGTTTCTGGTTAAAGAAAGAAGGAAATAATGCCTTTTAATTCATGTCTTCTAACAATTAAACATTTCTCTTGTGAATACAATTATCTGGAATGAACTGGAGCTGGTATTATATGACATTAATCAACCGTGATCCAAAAATAAGAAGGTTCATAGAGGGAGTGTCAGTGACCTTAAAGGAGTCATATCATGCTCCTTTTCAACAGGTTAATATAGGTCTATGATATCTCAGAAATTGGGTTGAAGTGGAGTGGGTTATTCAGAAAAAAGTGCTTGTCATCCAATCAAAATTGTCAAAATCGCACAAATCTCCAATTATCAAAAGTTATTGATACTGCATCACAGCATAACATTTTCTGTGTTTTTCAAGGTCATGAGGTCTTCAGGTGGTCTTTTGGGGGGATTTTTGACCATTTTTCCCCATTCCAGAATGGTCATAAATGGCTAGAAAGTGTACCAAATCTGTGTAATTAATGGTATCAACACACAACTTGGTGCAGCAACTAATCACACATAATTGAGCATGGGAATTGCATCAATAGGCATGAGAATAATTTTCAAAGCCCCTTTACACTCAAAATATTAATAATTTTATCAGGCGCGACCAGACCCCCCCAAGAAAGGGGCTCCGAGCTTAACAGGTTAAAGGCATGCAAAAGTTTCCATAAACATCAAAGTAGAATAATACCACTGTTTGATTCTTGCTGGCGTTCTGATGCATCATGAAATCCTCTGAAGTCTTGTGGAGCGGTGGGTTCGCTGGGAAACTTTTTGATTGGCCGTTGTTGTTGTGCTGCTGCAATTTCCTGAAAGAAAAAGTCCAAAAGGCACATTTACGTCAACAAGTGGATGTTATGAGGACATCGGAGACGCACCATTTACAGTAAGATTACATTAAAGGTGTACAGTGTCGTTGCAAAAGGGAAAACTCTCATCTAGAGACGTTAACCATGCAAGGGAAGCATGTAATCTTATCCAGATTCTTTGTGCTGCGGAAGCGAGCGCTCGGTTTCAAATTGTCGAGATCAGCTGTAGAGCGAGTTGGGGTGGAGGGAGAGGAGCGGAAACGAGGACACACAAGAAAAGAGGATAACTGGGGCAGGCCCGGTCTATATTATGAGACTGTCAAGGCACTAGTCATATTTTACGGTTATGTACCACAACAATGCGATAAATCCTTGCACCTTACGTGTCACATTAATGTCACTCAATGTCAGAAATAATAAAAATGGCCTCCACCAACCTGGCCAGCAGCCGGCTGATCAGCTGCCTCTCCTCCTCGGAGTAGCCGGGCCAGTCCCTGTGCACGTGTCTGTAGAAGTCGTCCCTCAGCAGGTAGCTGCTGTCTTTGGGACCCACTCTGGCCACCTGAACACACACACACACACACACACACACACACACACACACACACACACACACACACACACACACACCAAAAAGGTCATTTAATGTCCCTCCCAAAGGCTTTCATCTCGGCCGGAGTCGAGGGGGAAACATACCCGGCATATGAAAGAGTTCTGATAATGATTCCACAGCTTGTGTGGAAAGGATATATTTTGAACTGAACAAACAACCAAATCACAATGGCGACGAGCTGCTGTCCCCTCAGTTCCTAGATTCATTCATTCACTCGAGGATTTCATTTCCTGGGCTTTGTGAGAGTCGGTCAGAATCACAGTTTACGTCCACATTGTCAACTTGTCCACCACATTCAAATGGGGAAAAAATAAAAAAGCAAACAAACACTGGTTAAATTTTGCAGCATGTGTTAGCTAGTATTAACTCAATTCACACAGGATTTATATCTTGAAAACAGAATATTAAAAATGCACAGAGTTGCATGTATTTTGTTTGTGGTGCATCTAAGTCCATTAGGTACCATTGTGTTCATTTAAAGCCATTTCCCAACATGCAGAGAGCATCCAGTTCTGATCCTCCAAATGAGTCTAATTAGTATTAATTCAACCAATGAAAGATTCAGAAAGAGCATTAATTATCAGGGATACAGGGAATTATCCAATCTAATCAATGCAAAATATTAGTTATAATTTTATTGTAATTATATAATTTTATTCTACAAAAGAAAAGAAAATAGAAGTCAAAAAAGCATACAGTATGTGTGTCACACACACACACAGCTATCTTGCACATGAATCTTGATGAATGAAAATTTTACACATGAAATGACCAAAAAAAAAATCATTTTTCTCTCTTTTTCTGAGGAGAGTTGGCACTCTATTTCTTTTCTTTGTGAGATTTGAACAGTCCCGTAGAGTATTTGGGCTTTCTCAGGAAAAGACTACTTTGCCCTCATCTCTAATCTCGCCAGATTGCCTTTCTCTGAGGACATCCATCTTTCAGAGGAGGCCCACCCCACAGCAAACACAATCTCAGCAGAGGTAATTACAATGCTGCCCTAATTACACACACACACACACGCACGCACGCACCACAGAAAATATAGACATGCATAAACACTACGACTCAGACAGACCGTCTGGCTCTCACACACACACACACACACAAAAAAAACACACAAAAAACTAAATTGAGACACGATTAAGACACTCACACAGAAAATCAGCATCACCAAACAACTTAATGAGATCATCATTACTTAAAATAAAGCATCACAGGAATTTAGTTCTTCTGAAAGCAGCTAATAATCTTTATGCTGATAATACCCCATACTGTAGCTGTGATTGGTAGATTTTAATCAGTTTTCTAGATCCATATAGTCTAGATTCAGAGTGCACTCTAACTCGAGTTGTGCATCCACACTTTAATTCCTCTTTGTTTTAGAGGCAAAGCATATAGACTTCCTGAAAAAGAAAAGTTATGGATTTAAATAGAAAATGGATCATCCATTCATCTTTTACATATCATTCAATTCTCTCTCTCTCTCTCTCTCTCTCTCTCTCTCTCTCTCATAAATTATACATATTAAAAGTCTATATACCTTATCCGTTCTGACAATTCTTCTATCTTAAACCTATGATCTATATTCCATGACGTAGATGCATTTCTACATGTGTGTGTACTGTGTCCATATCGACGTCTGTATGTGGATGTTCGCATGAATATCAACTAAGGACAGTGTTGACGTCTGCGTACCTCCTCCAGCACGGCGCCCAGCTCGGCCTTGTCCTTGGGGCTCGCCCGCTCTCTCTCCAGCCACAGCAGCAGCTCAGGTTTCCTGTAGGGTTTTAGGGCTAGCAGGTGGATGATGCGCTCCCTCAGGGGCCTCTGGGTCAGCAGCGCTGAGGTGCCATTCCTGCGAGAATGCTTGTGGAGGCTGCTGTCTGACGCCAAGAGGGGAGCCGGTCTCTTGTTGTACTTGATACATTTACCTGAAAACAAACAAACAAAACAAACAACTTGATGGTGAGCAATCATAGGAAGGTTACTGTGATATTTCATTTTTACAACTACCTTAATTTATACAAAAGTGTTGGTAAATACTTAGGAGCAACCCTAACTGCATTCCCAATTTCGGTGCCATTTAGAGAGACCCAGTAATGGTGTTTACACTTGGCATTAAAATGCGTCACCACATGCCTCTTGAGAGATCAGATCTCAACTTCCCCGCTCTATATGCAAATAAACACGTACATCATATCAGTTTGCAAAGATCAAATGTGAAGACCTTGGTGCACCGGGCAGAATCAAAACAATACAGACTGAAATGTTGGTGCCGTGTGCGCTGCACGCAGGATTCAGGTTGAACACATTTATTTAGTTTCCTGATTTTCTTACTTGTATGGAAAATTAAAAACGTGAAAATAACTGAGAGAATTGTTTATTTATTTAAGAAATAAAATAAAGAACTCAGAATTGGAGTGGAGATCCACTGTGCGTTTCGGTTCCGTGTCTCCAGCCAAAACCAATAAAATAAAAGTGTTTTTATTTTATATGTATTTATTTCCGTTAGTTTCCTACTTGTATGAAACAACATTTTTTTAAACACAACTGAGTTAAGGGACTATCACTGCGTAATGGAATGAATGAAACCCATGTGTCCCATGCAGCGCGTCACGCACGTCTCCCTGTTGCTTTCCGCTGCTAAGGAACTTAATTTAGTAAAAACTGGATGTTTTGTGTAAATACATTACTTGTAAATAATAAATCCTGCCCTTCTGTAATGGGGAGAACAGGGGAATTTCCTGACCAGAGCGTGCGAATGAGTCCGCACTTCCACGTACGCGGAGCATGTCAGCTGAGCAGGCGGTCCTCAATGTGGCCCGAGACACTGCCAAGCGAATGCGGATATATGCAGCCAGACCACCTCCCAATGTGGGCTGAGCTATCGGACCTCAGCCCACATTGAGGACGCATTGGGTGCGTTTACACACTACAATTAGAGCTATCCGATAGCTATCGGATCACCAAAGACGCATGTTAATGTAAAGTGTAAACGGGTCTTTGATCTTACTGGAACAAATTCAGAGGCCCCGAGTCTCCAGAGAATAATTCCCTTGCATGATACAACACAAGCATTTCACTTCCTAGTTAACTGTTGTGTTTACAACCAGGGTTGAGCGATATGTCAAGGTTTTCCTACAGGCCACCGTCAGCCCAACAATCGGCGACTGTCGATATGTTCGTGGTTGTATACTCGTTGCCAAAAAGAATACAAAATGCCATATATGAGATTATTTTGGTTTTAAGCCGGACGCAACCAGAAAGCCGAAGGATGTAAATGAATTAATTTGCCTGACGCTGCGGTTTCCAACGTTCTCATAAAGAAAATATATAGCGGGGGAGTCCATGTTTCCAGTCGGAGCATTATTCCCGGTGCACTTCCATCTGTGTAGTTTTTAATCCTCATCCGGTGATTCGTTTCAGTGTGGCGCTCCACGAATAGAACTACAACTCCCAGTAGCTCTATGGCGGTGCATATTATATATGTTGGAATCATGACGTCTTATTTTGAGGACCAACACAGCTGAATGGCTGCTTCGGTTTGCAAAACTCCAACTGCCAGTTCCTATTCGCGCACGCTTTGAATTGCACTTTAAATCTTAATTATTTGCCGAGTTGAAATCTCAAGGACGCAGACCATTAAATTAGCAAAATAAAAAAGGTAAAAATTGCGCCCCAAAAAAATCGCACCCTCCAAAAAAAATTATTTAATCTGCGATTGGACCGATCGCTGATATATTCGTCCCATCGCTCAAGCCTACCCTGCACCCCAGATGCCTTGCGCTTGCTAGCCAGTGGCTACGTCTCTTCAACTGTAAATCCACATTAATCATGGCTACGCTCTCCATGCAGGAGCTGGAGAGGGCAAAATGGGATATGTCGGGGCAGGGGAAAGCTATCTTTCTCTGCTAATCCCATTACAGGTTAAGCCACGCTTTGAAGGTTAGAGCTGTGGCACAGGAAAAGAAGGCTTTCCCTCCGACCAGAAAAAGCATGTGCTGACATGAGATAAGAAGCATATCTGGTATCATTAATATAGCCCCTGTCATTAAAACCTTATAAGATATATCATAATTATGCTATGCAAGGGTTGTCAGAGTGCGTGCTCTATGGGTTTGGGTACGCCTGATAATAGTTGCCATATTCTTGTACAGCTCCCGAGGCAGAAATGAGAGTGCAGAATGCTGATGCTATTAAATGTGTCCCTGGGCAGATATGTTGCCAACTCATCATCACCCAATGACCTGATGTTACACAATACACCCAAAGTAAAACTGGCTTAACTCCCCACTCCACTCCCCTGCCCTGCAGCCATAGCCTGCCTCCGTTCTGCAGCTCTGCCACCAACATGAGGGTCTAGAACCAAGCCAAGATGTAATGTTGCATAATCACTTGAAATGTTAAAGAAGAGGGCTTGCCAGTACAAGTCTCCACTGTTTGATTACTATCCTGCAGCCCAGATGGCCAAGATCTGATAAGAACATCATGAATAACATGTTAGACAGCTCCTGCAGTAATAAGCTGTTGTTGAGAAATGGCTGCAGCGGATTCAAGCAACTGCAGTAATTAAATGTAGACGTGAGACAGTAAGCTATGGCCTAGAGACTATAACCTTCAGCAAGAACATCAATTTAGACAGAAAAACTAAATACGCTTTCAGAAATAGTAATGAGAAATAAATTATTGATTATGGCAAAATACATCTGCAACATGAAGTGATCATTAAAGCCCCTTTCCCACATGGCATCCATAACATTGCTGGATAACAAAATATCCGGCAAAGGCAGTAGGTAGTCATTCACACATTCGGCTCCTTTACGGAGAAGTTCCGTATGGAGTCTGTTCCCACATTAGATGACTGATACGGTGCTGTGGTGTGGGGGCGGTGTGATTTAAGCAGCCAACCGGTCTTGGGTCTAGTTAATTGGGCCCAGGATCAGGATTGGCTGCGCACCTGTTGCTCATCAGAGGAGTTGATGAGCAACAGGTTAAAATCACCCGTCCCCACACACAGGAGGGAGCCCTTGTCATGACAACACATATTCCATCTGCTCCCGGCTTGCAACATCTTGCCATCGCTGCAAATAAAATTGTTTGTTTGCAACATCATCACCTGTGTCCCTGTGTCGGAGATCTCTGGAAAAGCCACTTGAGTGGCGTGTGGTGGGCGGAACTGCCACAATAATAATAATAATAATAACAGTGGTGTGACAGTAATTTAAAAGGAAGTGGACCTAATCATTCACTGATTAGCAGTTTGATAGATTTTTTTAGACAAAAGTATTATAAATTATTATAGATATTTGCTTTGAAATGCAGTGGAGTAAAAGTTTTAAGTCTCCCAAAATGGATATACTTTCTATCACTGTGTTATTTACAAATCCAGCCAATCAATATAATTGTCAATGTGTGGTGAAATTGCCCATAACAACATGGCTGATTGCACGGTACCACATACCGGTCCCGCCAAACTCCATTGCCGGCTCCGCTGCCTGGTTCAGCAGAAGAAGCATCATTCTGGCCACGCCCGAATTCGTTCAAACTGATGCACTCGGTGTCCTCTATCGTCGCCATCGAAACCTAGAGGATTAAAAAAGGCTATAAATTGGATTGTCCACTTTAGAATATCCACTGGGATGCATACGGTATATGCCAGGGAAGGGGAAAACTAGAGGCACATTATAAAGTCTTATAAAGTCACTACGATGCAGTTATATACTTAACCTAAACAGGTTTCACATTATTTACCCACAAAGAGAAACAGGAGGAACAGAGCTCTTTGGCCATGACCTCACATTGGGCCGTTGGGAGGGAAAGAAAGATCCAAGCCCCCCCCTCCCCCGGGCTGGACTGTCATCGAATCTCATGAGTCACGGCGGTGAGCTGAAAGTTCACGGCTGTTAATAACCCGAAACCCGAAATCTGGGCAGCTGTCCCTGGCACAGCCGCCGCCACTTACCACCGTGCATCCTGAGAAAATACGAAACCCGGTGGAGGAAAACGCTCGGCATTTTGCAATTTGCTGGCCAGTTGTGAGTGAAATGTGATGGGTGTCGGTGGCTTGGAGAACCATAACTAACATAGAACCATACTGTAACTAACAGAGAGCCATAACTAACAGAGAACCATAACTAACGGAGAACCATAACTAACGGAGAAGAACCATAACTAAGGGAGAACCATAACTAACGGAGAAGCATAACTAACAGAGAAGAACCATAACTAAGGGAGAACCATATCTAACTGAGAACCATATCTGACAGAGAACCATGTCTAACATAGAACCATAACGGAGAACATTCGGCAAGTTCGCACCAAACGATTCTTGGTACTCCCTGAGGGGAAGTAGGAACTGGGACCGAGAACTAGCAACCTTCAAGGGCGTTTTTTCTGGTTGCGTTTGCACCGCCGGTAGGAACTCTGAAGTGACGTCAGCCAATAGGCGTCCGCGTTCCGTGTTGTATTTATTATTCACTTATCTCTCCTCATCAGTCACCAAAACCTGTTTCTGAACAAATATGAGGCAAAAAATAAGCAATCCAGTTGCTGAATCTTCACTCATATTAGATCTACAAGGCCTAATTTAAAACTTCGCTCGGACTTTCGTAAGGCACGGGCACTGCTGCGTTGCACCGCATGGTTAAATAAAATAAAATAAAAATTTATTTATTTATTATTTATATTTATATTATATTTATTAATTTTTTATATCGTACATTTTTTTATTGGGGCACACTGACGACAGTCTGTCCCGGCCGACGGTCGTGCTGCGGGCGAGAGAGGTGGACGGGGACGGCGGTGCAAAGCGAGTCCGATATGGATCCATTGGCTCATGTGTTCGACCAATCACCGTGCACTCACGTCACTCATGGTTCCTCTTGCTCTGGAAAGTCCCTGCTCTGGAGTAGGAGCTAAAAAAATCTCTCAAAACAGGGCTCTAAGAACTACGATCATTCCTAGTTCCTGCAGTGCGAAAACGTCTAATATCTAACGGACTACTATCACCTAACAAAACTACCAATTAATTTGTGTCATTGGATGAAACCTTGGATGTTGTCATGTCTTCTCATGGAAGAACCACATTGATTCAAAACTTCAAAAGCTACGATGCAGGTTCCCTCTAGACCGTATGCGTTGTGCATTACTGCACCATTCATTTAATGAAATCAGTTAGAATGGTTCAAATTGTGAATTATGTTTGGGTTGTTGACTTAATGACTGAGGACAAGTCTGCATCCTGAGACCAATGGTTCTCAATGTGGGGTTCAGGTGCCCCAGGGATCAAGAGGCTCCATGGGGTCCCGGATTAATAGTCAAAATTGCCCATTATTTTAATTTTCAAGATGTTATCACCATTAGAGAATGTACAATAATGAGTGTTTTGATCCTAGTTTCACTGTTATCGTCGTAACCAGACTGGAGACACTAAATCATATCTAACAATAAAAAGGGTTAAGTGGTTAAGTGGCTAAATCCACGCTCTATACTTTTAACGTTTTGGGACTGAGAAACAGGTGAGGAGGCCAGCAGAGGCCTGTTTCCCCTTTTAAGCCCACAGGCTTCATCTCCTCAGCGCGAGGAATGGAAACACCATTGCCTCCGAATCAGACAGCTGCATCGGGGAACACATTTCTGGCTGAAACTCGATCGCTCAGTTGGGGTGCATCTCCTCCACGCCACAGAGCTCAGAAAGTCAATTTAAAGGTGCAGTGTGTGAGATTTAGCGACATCTAGCGGTGAGGTTGCAGATTGCAACAAATTGAAATCCCCTCCGTGGAGGAGACGCTACGGTGGCCGCGAAACTCGTGAAAAACGCGAAAGGGCCTTTCTAGAGCCAGTGTTTGGTTTGTCCGTTCTGGGCTACTGTAGAAACATGGCGGTGCAACATGGCGGCCTCCGTGGAAGGGGCTCCAGCCCCCATGGAGATATAAACGGCTCATTCTAAGGTAACGAAACACAACGATTCTTATTTTCATGGGATTATACACTAGTTAATACATACTGTACCTATGAATATTATATTCCATTTCTGCCAAGTCCGTGCCGCTAGATGCCACTAAATTCTACATACTGCACCTTTAAGGTTTAACTACAGGGGAGTTTAGAAGATTTTAAACACAACGAGGGAGGTGGGATCATATCACTCCCATTTTAGCCTCTCTACACTGGTTACCAGTGTGCTTGAGAATGGATTTTAAGAATCTACTGATCTCTTTTAAAGCCATGCATGGTGGTTCTCAAGCTTTTTCTGATCATACCTGTCAACCCTCCCGTTTTTCCCAGGATTCTCCCGTATTGAGATGGAGATGGAGACTTATGAGGCCAACGGCTGCTCAGTCAACACCGATTTCAGATTCCATTGACAAGTCACATGAACATATGCAGTATGTACTGTACATATCACTGAGTTCCGACAAAAACCTGGTTGTGTTGCCACCAATATTTCAGCACTTCCCTTCCATTGCCTCAATACTCATCTGACTGCCCACAACATAAATATCCAAATGTTGTATTGAAACCCCTCTTGTGATGAATGTTCCTCCTCCTCCACCACCGAGTGACTCTGTGTCAGTGGTGGAGATGTAACTCCCACTTGCCTGGTAAAAGCTTCCTTTTTTGGGGGGATTGGATTGCTAATCTGCAGTACAAGTCTCCACAGGCCTGAAG
>OMKR01074781.1:0-10033 GCA_900302355.1 Cyttopsis rosea
AAGTGGAAACTGATCATTGGGGCCACGAATCTTCCCCGTCTAGCCTCATAAAAAACATTGACAAGGAAAAGAATGTTGTTTGCTGGGAAAAATATGATAGCAGCTAGTTACCTTGGCACGGGTGAGCGAGTGGGGGTGGGAGAGGGCGGGTGGCACGCAGACAAGCACGAGCCGAAATGCACGGGCACGCACACAAAAACGTAGTGAACGCCCGATACTCCCAGTGACATAAAATTCTGAACATTTCTGAACCAAACCAAAACATTAAATACAGATTAGAGTTTCAGTAAAGCACAAACAGCATGGACTAATGTGAGAGACCTGTTATGGATATGTGTGGCTTGGCTATCACACTTGAGACGTGAGAGAGGAAGGAACTTCAAACTTCCAGGGAAAGTAGAAAAAATATGCATGTGAGAGCACTACTGCCACCTACAGGCAAGTATAGAGTACTGCAATAAAAGTTATTGTATCAACAAAAGGAGGATATACTGTATACAGGCTTCAAAATTAAATGACTGGAGATTAACAAAGCCTACATGTTTTTTTAATTCATTTGTGAAACCTTTCAATAACCTTAGATGAGGAGTTTAGGAACTTATATGGCTATGTCCCAGAGGTAGAAGAAAGTCAGTTAATAGCAACTACAGTGCCTGCCCATGGAAAAAACAATGCCACAACAGCCTTTAAAAACCTACGAAACCTCACAGCACAAAATTAGTTTCCATTTCTCGTTTTCCAGATTTTATAATAAGGGTGTGGGTGCTCAGACGTTTGAGTGTGTGTGTCTGTCTGTGTGTGTGTGTGTGTGTGTAGGTTTCCTGAAATCTGAGACGTAACCACGACTGCTGCCGACGCTGTAAACCTCAGCATCCTTTTGAAGAACGTAACCAACATAACGAGTTACTTTCCACTACTGTTGTGCTTGAGCATGGAGAAACGTTTTATGGCACAAGTAGGAACCCCGAAACAAGAAGAGCCAACGTTTCAGAGAGGAAAAAAATAAAGAGTTTGTGTCATGAAAGGACGGATGAAAATGTAATGCTTACATTTCTTTGACTGTAACCTTTCTATGATGTGTTCATGTTTGGGTCTTGGAAAGACCTCTAACCAGAAAATCCTCGCAGTTGACACTTGCAATGCTGGGGGAATAAGGGAATTGCATATTATTCCACCATTAAAAAGAGTTTAGGCTTGTTTAAATGTTTAAAAACGCAACAGGTGAAACAGAAAGCAAGAGAGAGAGAGAGAGAGACAGAGAGAGAGAGAGAGAGAGACAGAGAGAGAGAGAGAGAGAGAGAGAAACCGCATCTCATACCTCAGTTTGCTCTGGAGCACAAGGGGGAGACTGTGTGAGGGAGTGAGGGGTGTCTGGAGGAGAACCGAGACTGTGTCATGGAAAAGGGGGGATGGATGGATGGAGCTTAGAGGAGGGATGGCGGGAAAAGGATTGGGAAAGGGCCCATGTTTGCACAGGATGTGCGTAGTCTGTGTGTGTGAGGGGGGGTGGTACAGAGGGCGGAGGGCAGCAGTACAGGGTATTGGTCTTTAGTGCAAAAACAGCCCTCTTTTCATGGTCAGAAGCAGGAATAGAACACACACACACAGTGGGCAGTTCCAGCCCTGACGGCTAAGTCTGCTTGAGGAAGAGAAGAGCCTCAGTCATAGCTGTGAAGCGGGAAAAAAGTTGCCATGCTTATTGTACTTTATCTCTGTATCGGAGAGTTGAACGTGACATTGGGAACTGTCGGCCTAACAGCTAATTGCCATCCTTGCCATGACTGTGGGTCGGGTGGCAAGGAGGGCCACACACACACACACACACACACACACACACACATACACACAAAGGGCCCACTGTGGGAATTATGGTCGGACTCATTCTTAGACAGCAGTGATCCAGAGATAAAACGCAGGGTGTGGGCTGCATACAGCAAGAGTTGGGACAGCCAATAAGTGTTTTTTATGGTTCTCTGCTCCAAGGCCAAGCATGCCTGCACTGATCCAGCTCATTAACTCCTAAATGAGAACGTTTAGTCACAGATTCCCTATTAACTGGAATGTGAATGCATGTACAACCTATGGCAGTTCTCTGAAAAGACTCAAAAAAGATTATGAAAAAAAAAAAAACTGGATGGAAAACGAACAGAATGTTCCTGGAGCTCGGTGACCCAAACGGAGAGCTTGCTAATTAGAGCTGTTCACCAGACAAAGCGGGTGTTCTTGATGATTAAAACTGACACACCATTGAGGGTTGGGACACACATGCTCGTCATTCCTGCCCAAATGCCCAACGACTGTGTGACTACATATTCAACATTTCACTCATCAACTTAGATCCTGCATGGAAAGAGCGCACAATGCGAGAAATGCTGAAACCTTTATGTAACAGAGGTGGGGTTGAATGTCAAGCATATTAGTCCTATCTCAGAGACTATCTCATTGAACCACCTAATGAGTCATTTGAACAATAATAATAAAAAAAAGTGTTGCGAATTGCACTGACAGCACTTTAGGACTATCTCTATCGCATTAAACTCCAGCGTCTGTTTCCAGATGTTACATAACTTGCACTGTGAGTCCACATTCTCTTGGTCCATGAGACCCAAACAGTAGCATATAGAGAGATCAAAGGAGGGTGTACCCCCTCTCCCATTCCCCAGAAGATAACATCTCCATTTCATGGCCCGCAGCACACTCCAACACCATCTAATCCCGGCTCAACTGTCTGGCATAAGAGCAACCAACAATGCCAGACTTGGTTTCATTATTTAACCTGTGCTGCAAGTTCAAGCTTCTTTTGGCCTGACAAATTAAACAAGCCAGGTATGAATTCGCCAACTCTGGGAAACATGTATCTCTAATAAAAAAAGAAAATGCACAAACACAAGAGTAGCGTGACCAAGAATTAAGGCTCACTTGGGGCCACGGCAAACCATGAATACAGTTGAATCCCGTCTCTAATGATAAATGCTCAAAAGAGCCTTGGTCAGGTTGTTGTAAGGGATCCAAAAAGGCATCATTGACACTCAATCTCAGTGTACGGTTCTCAACAACAATATGCGTGTGAACAACCAGAATGTTCTGTGAAGTGGCCATTTTATTACAGTGTCATACACAGTCGTCGTCCATAGATTTCATAGTTTTCATTCAGATTAGAGGGCCAACTCTCATATCCTGCTGCTTTTTTTGCTTATCACAACAAACTCACGGTCAAACAGAGAGAACAAGGACGTTGTTCTCTCAAGCACAGATTGTTCCCACCTACGCATTTCCCCTGAGAAAAGCATCAAGAAAATGCTTTAGTGGCCCTTTCAAATTCTGCCAAAGCGACAAATGTTATATTGATTGATATTGATGTACTTGGAAAACAAATGGAAGGGAGAAATATAGGAGTTATTATCATAAAAATCTGAAATAATTTTAATTGAAGGAGTAATAACAATAAAAATTAAATTTAAAAAAATCAATAAAAAGAAGACAAGAGTGTCCAAGCAAATCCAAGACAACTCTTCATTGTTGTTGACTGAAAAAGGTAAACTCTTGTGTGATCTACTAAGCCCTGCAAAGACCAAGGTGTAGGAAGTTATGAAGGGATGAAGCCAAGCGTATGCATAAAAAAATAGACTGTCAAGATATGGAGATAGAGGTGAAAGAGAATGGACCTGCGTTGGATACTAAAGTTTACAAAGACTCGTGTTGTGTTGTGTGTGCATCAGACATTTTAACATCCAATGGAGAAAAAGTTGATATCGCTAGGATCGCAATGGACACCTTGCCATATCACAGGGGAAAGCGTTACCTCATAACAGGCTGCCAAAACCACCTTTCACTGAGGCTGCCATTGATCACACATTGAACACATCGTTGCTGGGGCCCATTAACAGTAGCTCAGTAAGATAATGTAGGGATTTTGGAATGACCATAACACAGAAAGTTGACAGTAACAACAAGCACCTAAATGCGGGCAAAACACCTCACACACCACGCAGCCTGTAAGAGAAGCCTCTGAAATATTTTTTCCTATTTCATTTGCTGTAACTGACAACAAAAGTTGAATTGTCAGTGAACATCAAGCATTGAAGAGGAGACCAAAAAAATAAATAGAATAAACTTTATATGCGTACGTGTGTGAGAGTGAAGACATAACAGGAATGGTGCTGTTGTTGTTGAACAACACACAGCATCACACATTTCAATTTTGTTATGGCTACACAAAAGGAAAAGGAAGTGTGTGTGTGTGTGTGTGCATGTGTGTGTGTGGAGGGAGGGGAGTGCTTGGAGACAAAGAATAAGAGAGCCGTGTTATGGATTCCAGGAAAAAGCCACATGTTATTTCCTCCTCGGGGGGCATTGTTCTCTGGGCTGAGACTGCGGGGAGTTGGCAGGGACAAACACACAAAACACTCACAGACAAAAATGTTGTACACACTCACTGACAGCATACAGCCCCAAACAACCCAAAAACACGGCCATCGTGTGCAGATGGTTTGTCAATGAGCGAGGGAGGAAGTGGGCGGAGGCAGCTGCCGCCCGTGTCGGCCTGATGAAAATAAAAGAGAGATGGAGTGAAAAGGAAGAGAAGACGGAGAGAGGTCAAATCAATAGAGGCCCCTCGGAGCAGTGAAAGGAGAGATCTGTGTCCTTCCGGCAACTCCATCCATATGAGACGCCCCGAACCAGCCAGTGAACAGCTACATTCATTTCCACCTCCACCCCACCTGTAGATGTGACGCCCCGAGCGCTAAATAATAGGCTGCGTTGAGCACAAAGTGATGTAATCCCTTCATGATTTAGATGAGATCAGCGGCCCTAAAGGCCTAAGGACGAGGTGGGTCTTGTTTGTACGTTTGCGAGCATGTGCACTGGCGTGCATCTACTCCCCGAGTGATTCAGGTGTAAACAGGCCTCTGATTCGATTGGTCGACTAGAAAGAAACAACAACCACTCATCTGGGGGCAACAATCGGGCTGGGAGTGGGTGGGAGTAGTTTAAGGATGGCACGGGCACCACAAAATGCCTATCAGCTTGCCACAGGACTAAAAGAAATAGCTCTTAAGCAGAAGAATCCTGCAAATGAAAAATAGCCACTTTAAAATAGCAGAAGTTTGGCTCACATCCCCATAGTGAGGAATGTGATTGTAATAACCGTTGTGAACCTTAGAATACTAGTATCAGCACTTTGCCATCCCCACCAACCACGATCTGTAGCAGAATGTACAGGCGGCAGCTCCGTCACAGGAGCTCCCATCTGATTAAACATAGGCTCATGAGGAAGGAACGCTTATGTGACTCATGAATAGGGGTGTCACGATTCCGATTCAAAATCGAAAATCGATCGAAATGAGCATTCGATTTCCGCCCGCAAAAAGCAGATTCGCGATTCTCCCCGTCTTCTGCGGGCGGTCGCCGTATTGGGGTGGTCAAGGTCCGCCAGTAAACAAATCCACTACTCAGGGCTGGGATGCACTGATTTATCTGCAATAAAGTATATCAAACTAAATTATTTTGTGTCTGTTATGATATAAGAATTTATAAAGTATAGTAATAACTTGAGCCGCAACTATATCGTGGCACCATGTCCAAATAAATCCACTATCTGCTTCCTCACTAAACACCAAACAGATTAGACACTACTGATTAGACACTCTTTCTGATGACAAAATGTGCTTAAATCACAGAATTATGAAAAATTAAAACGGAATCTGGAAAAAATTAAAACGGATTTCATAGGGCCCTTACAACTGTATATAATTCTAGTCTAGTTTTGATAAAGCTCAAATTGTTTAGGTGTGTTGTTTAAATATTCTCATATTTTTGTTATTATTTATAATTGTCAGTGCTGACAATCAGTGCTGATAAAAAAAAAATTTAATCGAAAATTGAATCGTGACCTTAAAATCAAAAGTAAATTGTAATTGTGGATTTGGAGAATCGTGACACCCCCCTACCTGAATCAGTTGATAATGACCAGGAAGGTGAGCAGGAGTCTTAAGGTTCAAGACAGCACGAGCGGTTTCTAAGGACATTGTTTTTTTCCTTTTCTCTTCTGTCCATCTCACTGGTGATTTCAATCAACTGACGTGTCACCTATTGAAACAAATGAGTGTGGCAGCAATACAGAGGCAATCACACAGTGATGCTAGGAAAGCGTGAGAGTCAGCTAAAGTGAGAATGGAAAAAAAAGGGACTAAGGAAGCCTTGCCCACTTACTGCCATCCTCAGATTGCGCCACTTAACCAGCCTGCCCTTCCTCTCAGTGCTGCGGATAAACAGGAAGTGGGGCGCCTGGGCACTTCCTTTCTGCCCTGAAATGGGCCTCTTGTTTCCAGAGGCGACAAGGAGAAGGCTTGTGGGCTACTGCCACGACTCCTCGTGCCAAACTCTGTCTCTGCCACACACCGTACAGGCTTCAACACTTTTGCCATCCTTTCCACATTGAGACCAGGCGTAAAGGGTGTCACGTAGTCAAAAGACATTAACAACAAAAATCCTATTTCACATATAATTTGGGAGCATGCAATCCTGTGCATGCTAGCGCTGACTGTGCAGGATCTAAATGCGGAGGTGAGGTTGCTGCAAGGCCATCTCTTTCTCAATCTACTGAGCCGGCAGGACTTCGAAACACACACACGGAGACACACATTCAGACTCTGTTACGTAACCGACCCTGTGAGCGTGCTCGGCCACCTGCAGAGGCAGGAGGGCAGGTGGAAAACTGAGAAGGACAGTCAGTCAGGTCGCTCCCCTGGTCTGAACTGACCAGTGACTGACAGGGTCTTGTGCAACATGTACTCGTTGGATCATGGACTGCAGCGCACTACTGCTCAAGTTTTCTGCATATAATGAATTTAGGCATGCACGGTGTCACTTTTCACTGCCGAGTGGTAAACGTTTTATATCAGCCAACACACACTACTGACTGGATACATGGCTTTACAGTAAAGTTTTAAAATGTTAGATATAGAAGTCAGTCTGACATCAAGTGTGTCATATCCAATACATTTCCTGTGTCCAGAGACAACCAACATGCTCCTATGTCGCAAGAAAGCAAACACTCTAGATGTTTGATATAGCTCTTGGTATCTGATTTTTGCATATTATTATACCATCCATCTGATATCTGACACCTGTGTTGTTGTATCCTTAATTGAATGCATACTGATAATGCTACCTAACAAAACCAGGGGGAGGTTTTTAACGATCGCCTTCTTTTCAAGCACTTCAACACAAAAGGGGCTATTTTAAAAGTACTTAAATTTCTGAGCAAGCACTTCAAGGACCTGGTAAGAAGCCTAGTCGGATAAGACCTTTACCACATGGACCCCAAATCGCATCGCAATCACAATATCTGACAAAAGAAAAATGACACCACAGTTCATATTATTTAGGTGTTATTAGCATCTCATTCAACTCTTTGAATACAAATCATCTGTTCTCAAACAAAGTTGGTGAATGATTTTTCAGATCATTCTGACAGATCGGTAAAGAATGAATAAATAAGCCCTGGATGACACCCAGAAACTGGTTCCTACTTTCTTCCCTTTCCTGACATCAGAGCAATAAGAACCTTGGAAATTCTGGGTGGATTAAAAGCCTTGGCTGTACAGGTCAGTAGGACAGATGGTATGGATGTAAACTCTATTTACTTCTTCTGTTCCTCTGTCTATATACATCTTAATCCAGCCAACTGGACAGCCACTACTCAGCCAAGGAAGACGGGCTTGTACAGTGTGTGCTATCAGTCTATCTGGACTGGACGGCACGGCCCATTTGTACGGGTGGAGGAACATGTCATAAACTGCAGCGGAAATGATCAAAACACCCACGACAAGCTTGGGTAGAAGAAAACTGTAGAAAATATTGTCATACGTCTTTTGTAGAAAAATCTGGAATAGATTTAAATGTTTTAACACACTGTCCATTCTTTATTATTGGAAGTTAACGACTAATCTGATTTTGCCATCAAGCACAACTTCTATGAGACCCTCTCCATCCAATATTCTGTTAGAATGGTTCTATGGTACAGAGGGTTAGCCACACCCAGAAAATGGAATCCAATTCCTCCAGTGAGCTTTTAATAGAATTCCATGAAGTAAAAAAAAAATAAAAAGCATCATGACTTCAAGACTAAACCTAAGGCTAAACCTTCGCCCCAGGCAATTGAGGGGCACACAGACAGATGAGAAAACACAATATTGATGAAGAGAAGGTTGTTTTTTTGGGAGAGAATGGTGTTCTTGTTGCACAGAAAGCTGCTTGGCACTACCCAGGCTTGCCAAATACAGCCTAATAAAAGACACATGGCCAACAGTGGCATGGGGCCTTCTCTGTTCTACAACACACTCACACACACACACACACACACACTTCTATATCACACACAAAAATAATCTAATTTAAACAAACACAGACAAGCATTTGCTATGTGGCCTCCAGGTCTAAATGTTCCAACTTGCATTTTCACCAGCTAGTCAACAAACAACATATCTGATCATATTCCCTAATATGGTCCATTAAGGACCGGGTTTACATAGGAGGAGATGATGGGAGGGAGATATTGCAACCACAGATTCTAGCTTTGGCCTGTTTGCGGAAACAAAGAGAAAAACAAACAATCTTTAGCCAGATAAGAATTCTAATGAACCAAACTCCAGTGGTTGTCCAGTGGTATGTGTGGGCGGGCTCACTAATCAGGAGAAATGTAGAGTGCAGGTTTGCATGTAGTTATTCAGATGGGTTGGTCAAGCAAAACAAGCAAAGCATTCTAAGATATCTCACCAATGGTCGCACAAGAAGACCAACAGCAGAGGTCAAACTTTATCACAATAACCAAAATTAGAGACGATATTTTGTCTCATATCACTGTAAAGATCACACAGCTCTTACTTAACCGACTCCCGATGGATGCTATGTTTGTGTGCTAACACACCCCTGCACCCCTGCAGCTGTGTCTTGCTGACACTTGCGGACACTTCAGCAGAGCTGATGTTTGCTAGATACACTTGGTTTAAGTTTAAGTTAAACTTCAGGCATGCCCTTCTAAAATGGGTGGGCTGCCAACAAATGCTGAAACATTTCTCATCCCTGCCTTTCATGGCGATGGTGATCAACAATGTGGTTTGATTGAATCATAGCAGGCAGTTTGTGCGCTACACAATGACACTGTTGAAACACTGGAGCCCCAGAGGAACTTAGCTCTGGCCGAGGCTGAGGTCAGAGAGGACTTATTCAGATGGGTGTGTCTCGCATAAACACACATCAATCAAGCCATATGTTATCACTGCCAAGCCGACTGATTGGCTGACGCAGGCACAGAGGAAGATGAAAGGCTAAAAATAGAACAGAAACCGTTTTTCTGCTTAACGAGCCAATAAGGCATCGGCACTTGGGCCAAGTCCCGCCCTTAGCCTGGTGATAATTGCAAGAAAAACAGAACCGCTCCTGACGCAAGTCCTCTCTTCACAGGGCTTCTGTACAAGTTCCACCATGAGCTATGAGCACATATATGAGGTCTGGCAAATATGTATGGAACACACACACACACTTATTCAGTCAAGGAGGAGCGATTGAGCATAAACGAAGTTCTCAAACACAGCAAGGTCTGACTGCCTAATCCGATGCAGCTGTGTGTGTGTGTGGAAGTGTGTGTGTGTTATAGCTACAATTTGGCCCTCACCATCCATACTCCTGAGGGAGTTTGGAGTTTATATATAGACTTTATAATGCTGCTAAGGCAGGCCTACAACCACAAGAGACACAGCAGATCCCTTGTGCTTCAGCTGCCGAAGCGAGGCTAACCAAAATCATCCTCCCATTCTCTGAAGCACAATAGCCGGCGATATGAACACCACTAAGTCATCCAAGTGCGGTGAACTGACTGGAAAGTAAATTATCTGAACCATGACTGTTTTTTTTCCCTCCCACAGATGAGAGGGCAAAGTCTGAGGGTCACGCAGCCTCCCCCTCTCCAAAATAAAACGGCCCCCGCATCCTCGGGAAAGGAACACTGTGTCCAAACAAACAGCAATGC
>OMKR01074795.1:0-10151 GCA_900302355.1 Cyttopsis rosea
TGTTTTCCTTGACAAAAGGCTTTAAATTGAAAATAAATATGAAGTAACAAGAGATATATCCGTTGACAGCCAGGGTTCATAAAAGGAAGACATATTTAGCATCAACTTGACCTTTTAGTGACTTGCAAGGACTCAGCGTATGTGGCCTTAATAAAGCAGATCATGGTTTCTGAGTATGATGTGAAATGGGATTCTTTGCGTGTAGTTGACCCTTCACTGACCTCCTCGGCGTGTACACTTGGACGATACCAAGCCTTGAGGTTTCAATGTACAGTATGTACCGCGCTACAGCATCCCTCGGTGTGGTTGCTTTTCAAGCTGATCGTTGGGGTTATAACAGGGTTTGTTTTTTTATTTGGTGGAAAAACATATTTTTCCACCAAACATTTCCATTTTTCAGTTTCCAGTCAGATGGCTTCTCTCCGTCTGGTGGTCACATCGTCAGAACTCCGGGCCGATGTGAACTATTGACATACCCGAGCGGGAAAACGTCTGTCTCCCTTGAAGCAGGATAACTTCAAGGGAGGAAGAAGTGGAACAAGAAGCGGAGCAGAAAAGTAGCACTCGGCGGCAGAGCTCAGCTAAGCCAAACTTAGCCCCGTGTGCATGTATCCCCCCCGGGCGCGGCTTGGGTTACGCCGCAACAATGGCCGGTGCCACCAGGCTACAGAGCACTAATGGTCTTGATCTCGGAAAGGTAAAATTACTCTGAAGACATTAAACTGCACCCTGTCAGTCGATTTGGTAATTTGTAGGCTATAGGTATGTGTGTCTATTTAAATATGTCGCCCTTACCGGCTCTGTCAATAGTGCATATTCTGCTCAAATATCCGCAGTGTGAGACCCTGTAATTTCTATCCAACGGCCGCACTTCAACGCCACCACTGTAATCTGTCGCTAAGACAACCCATAATACTTTGCGAGATGAGTGCTCTCATTTACACCTGTGTCTGCTTAGTCTGTGGTTTTAATGGAAAGCGAGTCCAGCCGCCGGTCGTCATTCCGCTCTCGGGCTCCCGGTTTTCCTTCAAGTGCTCTTGCTAGGGTAGAGGGGTGAGGGAACAATGGGTAAATCCTCCATATCTGGCGTGGATTATGGGGACATGACTCCCCTGGGCCGCTGCCTTGCTGGGCCTGAGCACCTTCTGCTCAGGGAAATGCATGAGCAATGGAGGGCAAAATGTTGTTAGCGGGGATGGGTGTGAGCCCGCATAGATGTGATGGAAAGAATAAACGGGTGAGAAGAGGACGACTTCCTGGTGGAAATGGTCTTCGCGCTCATCCCCCCACCCCCGGGTGGAGCTGCAGCTGTTTGCACTCGGTGTGAAAGGGAAAAATGAAAGAGAAAGGTAATAAGTGTGTGTGCGTGTGTGTGTGTGTGTGTGTGGGTGCGGTTTCTGCCGGGCTGAGGTGTTAATTTGCAAAGAGCCTCAGAACAAGAGACTCTAACAAGTTGCGATAAAAGAAGAAGCACGGAGTAATCAAAACACAGGGAAGACAAGGGTTGGGAACAACGAGAGCATAACAGAGAGATGGAGAGCGAGAGAGAGAGAGAGAGAGAGAGAGAGAGAGAGAGAGAGAGAGGGAGTTAATGTGTGTCAGCGACGGGCTACCGTAGTGCGAATGCACCAGGATAATGTTGTGTCCCTGAACCCCTGCTGCAGCCAGGCCCTCTTGGTCAGCACGACTGCTGGCGTAAGCTGTGCCCGGAAAGCCCAAACAGCAGGAGCCACAACGCGAGGGTCAGCTGCTACTTGGGGAACATGCAGGCTGTGGTCAAACGCTGCCGTGAAGAGCTGTGTTCCCGGTTAATCTCTACTCTGTTTTTCTGCTTTTTTATTTTTATTTTTATTTTTCCTGCGACTCAAGCTCCAGCGTTCGCCAACGAACCATAACAATTAAAACGGCGCGAAGACATTTCTTATTGAAAAAAGAAAAAAAAGAAAAATAAAGGCTTCTGCGAGGCTCATTAATTTTGATGCTGTACTCTAAAAACGACACTTAAAGTATAAATCACGTTACGGCGCATGATCGCCTACACCCGTTGGGCTTACACCGTTTCCCCCGAGACCTCGGCGGGCTTCCTTATCCAAAGTGCATGCCTTCACAATGTTTTGCCTCTCAGCCGAAAATGTTACCCCCCCGAACCCCCGATCCCCCCCGTGATCCTTGTGCTGTTGTAATATCACTCTGGGAAAATAGGCCTCATTACGGTTCTAGCCTTATGAATACATCAGACACGTGCGATTATGGCCAAGGGCTACCAATTATGCTTTCGGCTGCTTGGTGCGTCCCGGCGGATCGGCTGTCCCGTTTGACTTCTCGGGGCCTGGTCGTATAAATAAGGACGCTGTAATAGTATTGATTGAGTCGGTCAGAATCACACTTAACCACGCGCACAAAGACACGTTTACATGCTATGATCATACACGTAGTGCTTTTCACACGCAAAGGCAGAGCCATCATCTTGGTTCAGAGATCAAAGTGATACCGGGGGTCCATAATGTCAGATTTGGCCCATTTAGTCTGTCTGAGACGTTTACAAAACCCCTTGGGGGTTTCCACCAGCTCCAATCAGGCGGAGGCCGAGGCTGTTCAGACCTCCGCACTGTACCACCAGCTCTGGGTCCCTGGATCACATGTGATCCAGGGACCCAGAGCAGAAATGTAACAAAATCCATTGAAATCCATTTGAAGGGCCAATGCCAATGAGGAAATGTCATTTTTTGTAATTTATGGAATCTATTGGAATTGCTGCCTGCAAAGTTATTCCTTGAGGCTCCTTGTTATCTCCACTATAGTGGATTTACTGTGCTCTTTGCACTGGCACAGGCATGGACTGTGAGAGCGGTTATCTTCATCCCGAAATAAAGAGCGATAGGACATCTTTTGTTGTATGTTGGTGCCATACGTTTGCAGTGATGGGCAATTTAATAAAGCAATAGATTAAGTAATTTGTGTTATGCATTGTGAAGCAGAATTGTGGTTAAATAGCATCCAGATGCTATTTTCATGATCAGGAAATCTTCTTGTCGTAAATGATGGTTTCTTTGAGTTTTGCTGCTTCGGGAAGCATTTGACTAATCTGAAGATATGTTCCCTAATTAAAACGTTTTATCTCTCACAGATATGGTATTTTGCACATCTCTACTCGAAGAAGCAATTGATTTTTCTAAATACAGAAATAGGTTGGATAAGAGAATTTTCTTCGGTTGATTAGCAAGACAAAGCGACGTATTGTAGACAATTGAGCACATTAAGACCTTTTTAAAAAATATATTTTAATTTAATTTTTATAAATCTTTGGAGACTTACTAATGACAATGGACGATGTTAATGAAAATCCACTTAATAATTGAATACCAAACCTTCACAGGCTCACACCTTCTGAGGCGAGAATTCTCAGAATTATATTATATTTTCATTATGATATACAGCAAAGATACAGTATGTCCATCTTCACGCTCCCATTTGTGTTGCAGGATTCCTTTCCCTGGGAGCCCGATCGGACCATATTCAAGGAAGATAAGGTGTTTAATCCCTTCGCATCGTCTTTGAAGACAAGTGGTCCAAAAAGGTAGGCGTTGACCCCTTGAAGTTTCTCTGTCTCATGAAAGGTGGAATGGTCTTTACTTGTGTCTTCCTCCCAGCTAACCTCCAACCATCTACAGTAACCTCGCAAAGGTTCCTCGTGATTCCGAAACGGCCAGACATCGGCGCGCTTGACTTCTACGCGGGAGTTATTGAAGTGGCCGGACCGCCGGGGGTGTTATTTCATAGGCCACTGACAAGGGAAGCAGCGGCGTGCCTCGACCTTGTCCAGGTTGAACCGGGAAGAATCTTCAAGGCATAAAAAATGGACGGCGGCTGTCACGACCGAAAAGAAAACAAGACGCGGAAAGGCGCTTGCGCTCGTTGTGCCACGTCACGAACTAATCGACCTCCCAGGGCGTTTGTTTATCGAGGACTCGGACCGATGGCGTCGGAAATGTCAGCCTGCTGGACGTTAGCATGCTGGATGTTATACTGGAGCCGGGGCGTACAGTGTGTGTGTCGGGTGCGTTGCACGCTTGGTCGGACGTGTTTGCTCATGCAGACACGTGCACATCGATGCCTGCAGAGCACTCAGCGCGAGAGGCCCTCGGACGGTGCCTTGAGGTACACCGTGCAACACAGAACTCGCTCTCCTATTCATTTAGTTATGATGCATAATTTTATTCTGAGAAGAAATGTCGTTTGTAATGCTGTCTGTAGGTCATTAGGATTGTGGTATATAAAGGCTGATGCTTAAAAAGGGGAGGGCCTTTTAGAGCCTTTTAATATTTTAATTTTCATCGGGGGAGGGAGGTTTTATTTCATCCTCCTCCGTGGAAGTTAAATGGAATCAAATCCGGGTGGCGCACAGCGTGTATTGGCAGTTGAGTGAACGCACCGGTGCCAAATTTTCAGCGCAGTCTGTGGCAAGTGTGGCACACCTCGCTACAGATTCAGTTTTATAATAAAGTCGGTAGTTGACACGCTACGCCTACTTGGTGGAGTCAAAATGTGACACAACAGAGATCAGAATTCAAACTACATATGAATCTGGTTCTTTTTGTGTGATTGATTATAAGTACAGGTACGTTGTGATAGACCCAACATGAAATAGTTTCGTAGCGTGAGAAAAGTCTTTTAAAGAGAAGGCAGAACGCAAGAATGAGTGAAGGATGTTTTCGACTGATATTATAATCAACAATACAACAGAGATTTAATGGGAGGATAGATATTATGCTGTGTTTTTACTGTTTTCAGGGGAAATTTACACCAGCGCTTTAATCACCTATAACCCAATACAATAAAAATCCCTATGACAATATATTTCCCAAATGGAACATCAAACATGATTTTGTTGGATATTTTTGTTTGATTTAGTTTGATATTAGTGATAGAGTTCAATCCTTGATTGAAACGCAATCAGATGGCTCATATGAAACACGCATTATTCCTCCATTTGAATTCATTTCAAACTAATAGTGATAATCACATTGTTTTTCGGAGAATAGATATTAACTGCTTGCACCTGCTTTGGGTGATGGAAAGTTTCTTTGTTTAGATGATTTGAGGCGGAGAAACAGTCCGTCTGTTAGTTTATCTTGTTGCAGCAACTTATTTAGTCGACTTTATAAGTTGCAAGTTACCTTTTGGGGTTTAAACTTAGTTTTTTGCACCTTACCCATCAGGGCTTCTGTACGTCCGTAACTAAAGGAGGATCAAATGTAAAACATAGCTTTCTTTGGACAGCTTTATTTCATTTAAACAGGCTTTCTTATTCACATTACATCTCTTTGCCATGAGATACATGGAACTTTTAGAGCCAACCAATCTGTGATCTTGGTGATCTTGTTTTTTGGAAGATGTTGGACTTTCATAGAAGGGTGAGTGCAATATTTGCTCTGAGCAATACATTTTACAGCGCTGTGAGCAAACTGTGTCTGGAGGCTTCCGTGTGGAAGTGGAGGTACAACAAAAGCATTTAATCAACGTCACCTTCAAGACGTCATTGTTTGATTGTATCTGGAAAGTCATCACTGTTGTTGGATGAGAGATTCTTTACAAGGCGGGATCCAAGCGAAATGCTATTTCAGGTCAGGATGTAATGAAAACCGAGAACCAAATTTGGCAGGACTTGTGGCTTTGCAAGTTTTAGTTGTTCAATTTTCCGAGGACATTGATAGTGCCTTGTTTGGTTTTTTTTTTCTTATTCTTCAGAGAACAAATCGATATCCTTCCTGCAGGTCTTCCATTTGTGATTATTTGCTTCGCTGAGTTTCTTGACTTTAGGGGCCATGAAAAAGTGACCTATTCAGTGGAAGGATACACCGAAAACAGCAAAGGGTGAAAAGGCTTCGGCTTTTTACATACTAACAAATAAACAACACCTTCGATAGATTTCTCAAAACATTCCGACCTCTCTGAATATTGATTGAATCGATATGAGCCTGACCTCAAAATAGAGCGACCGCAGGGGGTAATCCTCTGTAGAGGAATATCAAAGAGTGGCACTGACGCCTTCACAGCTCAAGGGCAAGAGCTGAGTTTGGGTTGAAGCGACGTCGTTCAACGTTCGACACTCGGCCTTGGGAACGGTTCTGACTGGCAGATACCCACAAGTGGTCGCACGTTACACACGAATTACTCGCTTGTTCCTTTCTTTCTCATTATACTAAGAAAGCTCAAGAACAGAGGGAAACTCATCTACACAGAGGAACAGTAAAGTTCCTCCAAAGCCCTCCGTCAGAAGAGCTTTTAATGGGAGAAAAAAGACTTGGCGCTCTTGTTCTCTCGTTATATTTCAAAGGCTTTACAATAGATAGATAGATAGATAGATAGATAGATAGATAGATAGATAGATAGATAGATAGATAGACAACTCACATAAATAGGCAATAATAATAGTCATAAGAATAAAACATTTAAAATATTGAAAATATGCAATATGCAATAAACCTAAGGAGTAGCTGCACCTTTATATTGTTCAATGAAACATCTTTACTTTGCAAAGACTTGTAGTCCATGTCATTTACATGAAACATCCATTTTTCATTTGCACAGTGAGGCACTCGTAAGGCAATTAAGGTTAAGTGTCTCACTTCCCGTCTGTTAGTACCCTCATGGGGCCTTTAACCAACAATTTGGGCACTTAATCCATCGCCCAAATGTTCTAGGTCAAACTTTCAAGCCGCCGGCACAGATGTATGTAACTTCATTTTGAAACGAATGACGATCATGTTACGCTTTGTGTCATCGTCATTTGTCAAAACATACAACATTTACTGTCTTATGGGATCGCGACTTTGAATTTGAAAATAATCTAGATAAGCATTTTATTTTAATAGTAAATTGGGAAAGAGATGCTGTACGTGTCCAAGTTGAAGACCAGCTCACTGCAAGCGGCTCTGGTGGGGCTCGAGGGATGCTTGCTGCTGTTGGCTGTGGGTATAGAATGTAAGTTTAAGTGTAGATGGATATACTGTATAAATATGTATGAATCAATATGTATACAATAATACTGGCATGGATAACAATGAATGAGTAGGTGTAACTTCTTACTAAATTATTAATACTTAGGTCTACAATGTTACAGTACAGTCGGATAGAATAGCATAGAATACATACGCAGAAGACAACGCTGTAGATAACCACGTCGAATGTCGATAATCCCGAGCAGCCGCACCCTGTGTCCGCATGCGTAGTTAATCTCTCTTTCCGCTCGGTAAGCGTCACGCTGGGTATGAAACTGTTAAAATGTTGCAGAGAAATAAACGTTCGCCTTGCATAAATATTTGCACATCATTGTGTGAAATATTGAAATTACAGGGACGCTGGTGGATTCCGAGCCGATGCTGTGTGCAGATGCTTGTGGGAGCTGGGTATCTCCTGCAAGGGCGGTACCAGGAGCCATTTTACTACTCCACCGCGTAGATTAGCCCCGAGTCTTACCTTCGGGCCAAATTAACTCGTGTTTTCACCACATGCATGGCTGCTCTTCCCATCCGGCGACTCCATGTCTTTCTGATTGTGTGGGGTTATATTCACATTGTATCGCGGCTTCCTCCGCCCGGCGCTCCGCTGCGCTCTCACCGTGGAGGATTGTCTGGCAGGTCGCGTCTCGTGTTTTTAATCTAAAATTGATGACATCGCGGTTTGTGTCGGGGAGACGCTCGCGTGCATCGCAGGCGGGTCCGGGAAGCCAGGGGCCGAGCCTGAAGTTGCGGCTGCATTTCGGCACGTTAAACGGCGGGATGCTTCACGAAGCAGCGAGCTTCGGTGCTGGTGGTTGGCCCTCGAAAGGCGTTGACGTCAGTGTTCGTGCAAGGAGCTCCCTCCTCCTTCGTGGTTCCAACCATCTTGCACCGCTTCAACCGCCGGTGTACGTTAGAGTCACTCTGACACTTTGAAGCCGCGCTGAGTGATATTTCAATGCGGCCACGTCTGTCCGTATGTCCGTCCCCTCTAAGGCTACTCGGGCCACTCAGACATTTCTGTTTTCCTCTACATCCTCTACAAACGTAGAACTCTATCTATCCATCTTCTCTTTCTATCCCCTCTCTCTCTGTCCATTCCTACCACCCCCCCCCCCTCTCTCTCCCTCTCCCTCTCTCCCTCTCTCTCTCAGTGTGTCCAGTTTGTGTAGGCATTGCATTAGTGTGGCTTAATCCTTTGCATGGCTTATTGGATACAAATCCCTCTTAAAGCTTTAAAAGCTCCTGCCTTTTCATTTCTGCCTACTATGCCTCTCTCTCTCTACTCTATCTATCTATCTATCTATCTATCTATCTATCTATCTATCTATCTATCTATCTATCTATCTATCTATCTATCTATCTATCTATCTATCTATCTACAGTATTTTGGGCTTTTCGCTCCATTTAGAGGAATGGAAGTCAATGGAGGAGGAAGTGGACTCAATGCACACTTTATTTCAACAGCAAACCTACAATATTTGACAATAAAGCGACGAAATGTTTGAATGGGAGACTAATGCATATCAATATGTATGAGGCTTGCAATCCCCCATCTACAGTAGGTAGGTTTTTCAAACTGAGCTTCAATGGGAACCGGCGATTTTTAGGAGGACAGAGCGAGGAGAGAGCGGTGAGGTCAGGTGCAGGACGGACTCTTTTTTTTTCGGTCCTTCTGAGTCACCTTAGGTTGTCCCCGTTGGATAGGAGAGCCGTCCACCGAGGAAGTGGAGGAAGATAACTGAGTCCACGGTTCTGTGATTGTTTTACAGTGTTTTTTTTATTTTTTATCCACGTTCCAAATCTCCTCCATCCCACACATCCTCATCCATGGACTTGGACCCAAAACGGAGCCACATTTAACAATGAACAAATCTATTTTCTCATTTCTCATTTGCGCCGGCTTGGCCGAGAGACCAAATTGATTTTTATTTTATTTTATTTTTGTTCTTCTCCTCTTCCTCTTCTTCTTTTCTCATTATTACAAATGTCTGTTTTTTATTGAATTTTTTTTCTCAAATGAGAAGCATGCCAACGCTAATGTGCCTATTATTATCTTGTGGATTCTATTTTAATAACCTCACTCCAATTACTCGGGGTCTGGAATATCCGATATCACACGACGTAACCTAATTAATGTGGCAGAGACGGATACTCTAATTTTCTATGTATGATTTGGGTCCGGATTGGGCGAGAGGAGAGAGGCTGTAACATAGAACCCTTTCGATAAGCGTCAAAAGACCTTCAAGGCATTACCATACTGTCCTGACCTGACCTCTATATATTCTGAATATTGATTTAAAAGCTTGAAAGCATATTTTATGAGACACCTGACTGAACAGTATGGATGGTGTCCATAAAATTTTTACGACACGTTGTAACGCTAGATGTTAATATAACATTAATATGCCACCTGATGCATAGATCGGAATGATGGATTTTTGGGTTCTTTAGGCTGGATTTCTTGGTCCTTTTGTTTGAATCACACATTTTGCAGATGCTATTGCCTCAAACACAAAGTACTTTTTCTGAATTTTGGCAGTGACGTGGTACTGAAGTGTTGGTTCCTGTGACATCCCCAGTCGTTAACACATTCAGTGATGTAGTGTGTGCATATTCCAATTCCAATGCATTTTCTTTTTTTCTTGTTTTTTTAAATATGTGACATGACACAGCTTTAGTTATTCCATAATAAGTATCTGCAATACTGGAATAAAATGGTTGTTGTGCTTTGTCTGGTTTATCAGACACCCGTATCTTTATGGATATTCCTGTAAAATGTCGTCACTGCTCAGTTTTATTTCAGGCATTATTGAACAGTAAGGTCATTAAATTTGAATGAAACTCTCGAGTTATATTTCACATTGCTATGCGAGATTTGGAGATCCTGTGACATTATCCAATAAATGACATTATGCCGGGTCAAAGCTTTGGCCAAAGGAACATCTCTGCGTTGTATAAAAAAAATAAAAAAATCTAACCGGGTGCGTTTTCCTTTTGAGCGATGGACCGTGAGCTGCCCCGGAGTCTGTTTTTAGAAAGTTGTGTTTTGGTGTTGTCTTGACAACTGGCTCACATGCATAATTCAGCAGAGCTGTCAGCAGTTTTTCCCAAAAAAATTTTTTTTTCAGGGAAAACGTATCAAACGGC
>OMKR01074809.1:0-10223 GCA_900302355.1 Cyttopsis rosea
CCTACCGACACCCCGTGTTCCTGTACTTCTCCTGCCAGGACGCCATGAGCCAGAGCCTGCGGACCTGCTACGTGTACCTGAACCGGACCAGCCGCAGCTTTGCAGCGGTCATCCAGGCACTGGACGGAGAGCTACGGTGAGGGGGCGTGGCTCCAGCTGTTGCGCACAAGCTGGAGCAATGTAGGCGTAACTGCGATCAAGACATATTTACATTTAGATATTTAAAAAAAAAAGGACAAAAATGAAATTTTATAAAAGGAAAGCAATTGAAATGTCGAATAATATTGAAATAAAATATTATTTGAACATTTGTGAATGTTGGTAAAATATGGATGGATGGATGGATCAGAATCTCATCTTTTCCTAGTGCAAGATGCACTAGGTGCCAACAGATATAAAAGACTAATATTCAAACAAGAATATGATTAAATGAATAACAGTTTAAAAGTGTTATCAAATATGCAAATATACAAGCCAGATATGGAAGATTGCCAGTATACATATACATATAGGGGTGGTACAGAAGCACACATCAGAACCAATCGGCAATAACAATAAAGTAATAGAAATCCAAAAATACCAAAAAAAAAACAACTCCATCTACAATAAATCAAAAAAAAGAGCTAACATATAATGTCTCCGCCCAGACACGCCGTCTGTATCTTCTATCTGGTGCTGCGGGCGCTGGACACCGTGGAGGACGACATGACGATCCCGCTGGAGAAGAAGGTTCCCATGCTGAACGACTTCCACACATTCCTGTACCAGGCCGACTGGCGCTTCACCGAGAGCCACGAGAAGGATCGCCAGGTCCTGGAGGACTTCCCCACGGTCAGTGGAGACCACGCTGGGAGATGGTTTCAAGTTTCTTGAAGTTTCTTATTGTAAAGTGTAGTGGCTGGTTACGGTGTGATAAAGTTACTGTATGTGATGACAATGTGTGATAATACATAAAGTCATGAAAGTCACTACCAAGTGATAATTATTTGTTAAAATTGTTCCTTCCTTTCGGTCCAGATTTCCCTCGAGTTCAGAAACCTGGGTCAAGAATACCGGGACGTCATCTCAGATATCTGCCAGCGCATGGGGATGGGAATGGCTGAATTCTTGGAGAAGGAGGTCGGATCCATGAAAGACTGGGACCAGGTGAATATTTCCTCTATGGATAACACAAGCAAACTTCACTCAAAACACTGTTGTGTTCACAAATCTTAACATAATGCTCCAACAACTGTACTATATACTATATGTCTTCATATTGCATGTCTTTATATGTCTTAAGACCCCTCAATAATGCTCAATAATTACAATACTTGAGATGTTGACCATACTTGAGTGGGTACCTGTCGGTTTGTGAATTTAGAACATATGACATTTGGTCCATTTTGACAAATTTTTACTGTTTTAGATCCTATATGAACTAAACAGAAATATAACGCAGTATATCGGCTGGTGCGTTCAGGTCAAGCTCGGAAATTGGAAACACCATCCTTAATATTAGTTGTTATCAGTTGATATCAGTCCTTGGACTGATCAGAACTTGGCTGGGTTATCAATATAGACCCTAGAGATTTATTCTAAACTTGATTTGCCTTTTGTCTATTCGTGAAAACAGAATATTAGGATTCCTCCTTTTTACCTGACAGAGACCATGAGAAACAATGGCGGGTCACACAAAGTATGAATTCTCACGACCACAGGCTCTTTCTGACGTCCTGTGTTTTCTGCTCCTGTGCAGTACTGCCATTACGTGGCGGGGCTGGTGGGCATCGGCCTGTCGCAGCTCTTCTCGGCCTCCCAGCTGGAGGACCCCGAGGTGGGGCAGGACACAGAGCTGGCCAACTCCATGGGCCTGTTCCTCCAGAAGACCAACATCATCAGGGACTATCTGGAGGACACGCAGGAGGGCCGTGCCTTCTGGCCAAAAGAGGTAAAAGCATTTGCTGCAGGACGTGTGCGCTGGTTAGTTAGTTCTTACTTGTGGCCACAACTATGGAAGTAGTACAGCGAAATGAATTTCTTCAGAATTCTCTCTGGCGTTTCAAGCCATGAATTGCCAATATGCTTTCTCAAAGAATTTGTTTCAGATATGGGGGCTGTGGCTTTTTTTTCAGTTTTATTTATCTATATGGGAGTAGGGTGTTTACAATATCATAGGTCTGTGGGAGGGCGACGTGCAAAGGAAAATGAGTAGTCCACAATGAACCCATTCAAGATTTATCTCTGGCGTTCACTCGATAGTGTGAAACCGCTGCCAAAAAAATGTCACGCATGTCACATCGACTGTAGCCTTAAACGATACGGCCTTTCTCTCCGGTTTTTTAGGCGTGGAGCCAGTTCGCGGGTCATCTGGAGGACCTGGCCAAGCCTGAGAAGTTGGAATCTGCACTGTCCTGCCTCAACCTGCTGGTGACTGACGCCCTGCGCCACGTCCCCGACGTCATCGCTTACTTGGTCCGTCTGCGCAACCAGAGCGTCTTCAATTTCTGTGCCATTCCACAGGTAAATGGTTCTACGCCTATACTGGTTATATACATACCTGTCAACATTGGGATTTGAAAATAAGGGAAATTTCCCATCGCACCACCCCTACGACTGTCCAAGTGGCACCCCCGAGAAAGTGTTCCCGTTACGCATGGTTACCCACTTTTTTGTTTATTCAATTACAATAAATACATCTACAATAAAAACACACTGTTATTATTGGTTTTGTTTGGAGAAACGGGGAACGGGTACACAGAGCGAATCACACAGCGGATCGCACAGCGCAGCGGAGATCACAGAGATTGGTGGTGCAGCCTACCATCAACGTCACCGCCAACCTTTTTTAGGTTAAAAATATGGGAGAATCCCAGGAAAAACGGGGGGTTAACAGCTATGGTTATATACTGTATTTAGTTACATTAGAGCCCAGAAAAAAATAAGTTGATACAAAGTTCAATATTTGTGTTCATTCTTTCACAATCTGTCCTGATAGGCCCCTTTAAATATTTAATAATTTGCGTGTTATTCCTCTGTTTGTCCAGGTGATGGCGATAGCCACCCTGTCGGCATGCTACAACAACCCCATGGTGTTCCAGGGAGTGGTGAAGATCAGGAAGGGCCAGGCTGTCACGCTCATGATGGAGGCCACCAATATCAGAGCCGCCCAGGGCATCATCGCCCAGTACAGCCACGAGGTGAGTGCTAGTGAGCTCTTTATAATTAACTTTTTAAAGGTAAAACTTAGAACTTTAAATTGCCAATGTTCTAGGTTTATTGTATATTGCCAAATGTTTCGTGTTTGTTTATTTTCTACATTTCTTTTTATTTTTTATTGTTTAATTTTTAGGTTATTTTTTATTGTTAATCATTTATTTCTAGATTTATTGTACATTGCCAATATTTCTTCCCATAATTTATTTTTACATTCATTGTTTATTGTTTATTGTATTGCTTTCTGGTTTATTGTTAATTGTATCTATCTGTCTATCTTTCTTTATAAAATGTGCCATGACAAGGTCAGAAACAGATGTGCAATGTGCAATGACTAAATTATAAATTATAAAGCTCTACAGAATACAATGTCTATTTGGACTATATTTCCTCTTCTGCAATATTATATTATGCTGTTTAATATTGCAATATTTGTCACCTGACAAAACAGCCCCCAAATCTATCTTTCCATCCATTTCTCTAACTTCTTCCCTCTCCCCCTTCTCCCCAGATCCTCCAGAAGGTCTCCCTGACGGACCCGTCTCGGGACAAGACGATTCACGCTCTGGCTCTGATCCGGGAGAAGTCGTCGCCGCTGCCGCCCGCCCTCCCGTCCAGGACACTGCACCTCTCCCCCGTCTACCTGTCCGCCGCCATGCTCCTCGCTGCGCTCAGCTGGCAGTACCTCAGCGCCACGGCGGCCCAGGCGCAGGGCACCGGCGACGTGCATGAACACTGAGACCCCCCCCAACACACACACACACGCACACACATGCACTTCAATTCAACCCCCCAAATCTGAACCTCAACACTTCTTGAGGGTCTTAAGTTCTCTTTCCCACGTTGAGATCGACTGCTCAGAATTTAAACTGTTAGAAAAGTGGGAACTGGCTGCCGGCTGCTGTTTATAGTTTGATTGATAAAACAAAACTTGAAGTTTTCCAGTTTTCATTTCTGTATACTATATACACACACTTTGTGGCGTGGTCGGTTGAAGTATTTGACAGAGAACTCAATTCAGGACTTATTTGATTGTTTTGATTAATTATTTATGTCTATTTTTCTTTTTTTCATGTGTTCCATATTGAAATTTGATAATTTGAATATTTGACAAGAATATTTCTAAATTGCAAACCAAATTTCATAGAAATATTCCATAGGCATTCTTTGTTGGATATGGAAATATAACATATGTAACACTGTCATCCCCACAGATAATTTGAAACAATCTAAGATATTCAGTCGGTCACCAGCAAAGACTTTCATTCAACTTTATATTTTTGTCAACTATCGACTTCTTTGATACTACACTATGAACAGTAAGAACTGTTAGAGCCGTACTGTAGAAGACCTTCACTCTTAGTGGAACTTTTCCTTCTTTTCCTATGAAAAGCAACAAATTTTTAACTTTAGGTCCAATTCTGAGATGTGTCAGGTACTACAGATAAGAAAAGAAAGATAAGCATACGGAGAGTGCTAGCTACAGTAAGTGTCCTTAACTGAGATTTGGTGAGTAGAAAGGCTAGCACACAGGAACCTTGTACAGAACCAAAGGAGAACTTTATGATCATTGCTATGTAATGTGTCATTTTAATATTGCACATCATTTGAAGTCATAAACAGCATTTCAAAGGTGGATTTGTCTTCATTTTTTTGTCTTTGTTACCATTTCTGGTAAACTGCCGATTCGATTCGATCTGGGGCAGGTTTCGTGGTTTAATATTGAGAAATAATATGCGGTAAATGAAGCATAACTTCATGGAAGATGTTGTTGGAGTAAACTCTCTACCCATGCTAACCTTTGCAAAAGGATTTGGCCCGTCATGTGAGATGCCGTGCCTGCCGATGATCTATGCTCCAATCATGTGATTCCATAACTTCAGGCTTGTATAAAGGACGACTCGAGTGAGAGTTTTTAGACATGACTGGAACTTTGTCACGCTGACAGAAGATTTCCTTCACCCAAGGACGACCTCAAGTGCAACACAGGTAAGAGTTCAGATCGTTCTTTGAAAATATCCTGCTTTTACTCAGTGTTATTGATACTAGTTTTGATAGCGTATTTTGTGTCTAATATACCTGAACCTCACAATTTCAGGTTTTTTGCAATGTCATTCAATGTGATCCCTGAATTTCCCTCCAGCGAATAATAAAGTGTCTAAATTGAAAATCGTTATTTGTTGAGCGTTTTATATTCAAATTATCAGCAATGAACCATAATAGCCACAAATGCTGTCTCTTTAAGCTTCACTTCCTTTTGTGCAGGTGCACCTCTTTCTAACCTCAAAATCATAAATAGAATCAAAATGGAAATAAATTGAGTATGTTTTTCCCTTACACCCTCAGCCTTTCATAACATTGTACTTTAATAAGCCAACTGATGGAAACCCAAACGACTGCAGCATGCAAATTCATTTCTCCGTTAAAAATCATATATAACTACATAAATATCTGAGAGCAAGTGACACATTCCTCTATAATTTCCACCAGCAGCAGCTGCTGAGGCATTTCCTTAAAGTTGCACAATACTCCAACAGCCAAAGAATTAATCGATTCTGGGTTTGAATCGTTAAATGCTCGTGGAGACCTTTTTGTGGAACCTTTTACAGCGAGAGATAAGGATTTTTGAAGAAAGAAAAAAAAGCTGACTCATCCCAAACACCTTTTTAAAGGATGCATTGGCTCCATGCCTTCCTCTTGGTGCTGTCGGCCGCGTCCGGCTCCCGGGCGAGGCCTCAGCCGCCCCCCCTCTCCCTGGAGATGATCGACCTGATCAACGAAGCCAACACCACCTGGAAGGTACGAGAGGCCCGATGTTCCACCTACGTCTGAATATCTTGGATATCAACATACATGTCTGATCCCGAATTGTATTTGCACTCAACCGCCCTCTCCTCCGTCCTCTAGGCTGGACACAACTTCCATAACGTGGACATCAGCTACATGAAGGGTCTGTGTGGGACCTTACTGGGTGGACCTAGGCTGCCAGAGGTGTAAGTTCTGCTTAAACCGCACAGTGTGTATCCGGTTCAAGCTTTGGACTTGCACGGCATAAGGCCCCAAGCCTTCTTTCAGCAAATAAGCAAATAAACAATCTAAATAATGAACCAAATGTTGCAGAAATGTGTCCATACAACATTTCCCTCCATAAACTAGTTGAGGTCAAGGTCTAATCAGCTGTATTTTAAGTGCAGTTATGCAACTTAGCACTGATGTCTAAACATTAAACATTTTTGGAATGATGTCTCGATAGCATAGACACTTCAAATAGTCTCAATTCCAACTTTTGGGGAAACTTACATGTAAAGGTCAGGGAATGTTGATGCTGTTAAAACCGGTTGAAGAGCACCACCTAGTGGAAGTCCACGGTAGACTACAATGAAATATTCAATATTCCGCCAGAGAGATTGTCAGTCAATCATCATTGTCAGTCATCAATCATTTTTTAAAACCATTTTGTGATGAATGAACCATCTATATATTAATGCCTTTTTTTCTCTTTTATTTTAGCATGAATTATTTTGTCTAGGTTGGTGCTAGTCTAATTCTGCTCTCTGGTTGTTTTTATTGGTTTGATTGTAGAATTCTTTGTTTTAGTTAACATAATAGAGCTGTTCGGGCATTTAAACCTTTTGTCAAGCATGCTTTATGTTAACATTCTGTCACTGTCTTTACTTTGACTATTTAAAGTTGCAGTGTGTAGAATTTAACGTAATCTAGTGGTGAAGTTGCAGACTGCAACCGAGTGAATAAATCTCCCGTCACCCTCCCCTTCCAAGCGTGTAGGAGAGCCGCAAAACTCATAAAAAATGCAATGTTTGGTTTGTCCATTCTGGGCTACTGTAGAAACATAGCGGTGCAATATAGTGGCCTCCATGGAAGGGGACCGGCTCCCCATGTATATATATATAAACGAAAACACAACGGTTCTTATTTTCATGGGATTATACACTAGTTAAAACATACTTATGAATATTATATTCCGTTTCTGCCAAGTCCGTTCCGCTAGATGCCACTAAATTCTACACACTGCACCTTAAAACAATTTAACATTTGAAGTTGAAATCCTCTCTGATACCTTGACTAATATTCTGATCCTCCACAGCACGCATTCTCTAGAATACATGAAGTTTCCGGACAGCTTCGACGCTCGCCAGCAGTGGCCCGACTGTCCCACCATCCAACAGATCAGAGACCAGGGGGCCTGCGGCTCCTGCTGGGTAGGTCGTACAGTACATGGAGCTAGTTACAATACAATTTATTATACTTATTGTCACTGTAGAAACTTACCTGTTCCTGTTTCTCCCCAAATGGATTTGTTCATTTTTCCCTAGGCCTTTGGGGCAGCAGAGGCTATTTCTGACAGATTATGTGTCCAAACCAAGGGAAAGGTTTCTGTTGAGATCTCCGCCGAAGATCTGCTGTCCTGTTGTGAGGAGTGTGGCATGGGGTGAGTGTTTATGTATTTTATTTTGACCTTAATAATAAATACAAATGTTTTTGCATATGCACAGTGAGTATAACGTGTATGTGTTTTCCTAGATGTTTCGGGGGTTATCCGAGTGGCGCGTGGGACTTCTGGTCCAGCACGGGCCTGGTGTCAGGGGGGTTGTACGGCTCCAAAGTGGGTACGTCCGCGCTACCCGTCAGCTCACATCACATCATGTTTTCACCGCCGTTTTAATGAGAAAACCAAAAGCGTGCGTGTGTTATTTTGTTGTGACAGGCTGCCGGCCCTACAGCATCGCCCCCTGCGAACACCACATGAACGGCACTCGTCCTTCGTGTCAGGGGGAAGGCGAGACCCCCAAGTGTGAGATGCAGTGCATCGATGGATACTTTGTCCCCTACAAAAGTGACAAACACCTTGGTATGCTGCCTCAATAAAAGACTCTAATCACCCTAAATTCCATAAACAATTGATGTTTGTACTCAACTGGTCTTCTGCTTTCTATGTCCCCCTCTCCAGGTAGAAGGTCGTACAGTGTTCCTTCCAAACAGGAACAGATCATGGTGGAGATGTACCAGAATGGACCGGTGGAGGCGGCGTTCTCTGTCTATGCAGATTTTCTGATGTACAAAACTGGTGGGGGCATATTACTTATTACACATACACATCTACTGCCTTCAGACATAAATACACACACACACCGGAAGGAGCCAAAGGTATTATTATATTATAAGGTATTATAATTATGAGGTTATTGCACATCTTATTATGTATAATTTATATAAAGAGCAAAGAGTAAGGGCCCAAGGACAGATCCTTGGGGTACGCCACTTTTAACAGACTTCCACTCAGATTCTTCTCCACTCACAATGACTAAAACTATATGATCCAAGATTTAAATTCATCGGTAATACACACACACACACACACACACACACACACACACACACACACACACACACACACACACACGTATTGCAGTAGCTGTGAGGACCTTGACATTTCAATGAATCTGTGAGGACCGCCATTTCTGCTATAGCTAAAAGGGTGACAAAATATAGTTACCATCAGGGGGCACTAGGGAAACACACACACACACACATACACACACACACATACAATATTTCTGTTATGCCATATCTTCCCGCAGGTGTGTACCAGCATGTGACCGGGGACTTCCTGGGGGGCCACGCCATTAAACTTCTGGGATGGGGAGTGGAAAGTGAGACCCCCTACTGGCTGGCTGCCAACTCCTGGAACACCGACTGGGGAGACAATGGTAAGGGGTGGACCAGACCACACTTCCAACAATCTCTGATTGGTCCAAATTAGAGGCATTGCAAAATTTGGGGCATTGCAAATGATAATAAGCATCTGCTCTAATTGTAATTAGGACATTAACATTGAATAGAATTGAAAAAATATAGATATTCTTAAAGCTTATTTTGTGTATCCTCTCTTATTAAGGGTTCTTCAAGATCAAGAGAGGAAAAGATGAATGTGGCATCGAATCGGAGGTGGTGGCAGGAATCCCACTTAGCTAAATACAAATCAAGGCTATCGGACATGAATTCAAATGAGCTATGATGTTTTAAGTACTTTTTTAACTCATGTTTTTAAAACTTGGAAAGAATTATGACACGTATGATTTTGTGTAGAGTTCATAGATAATTAAAACTACACCCTGACCCTGAATTAATAAATCTATATGCAGTGCACATGCCTTGGGCCATGGATTATTAACAGACTTGGATCTGTGAGTAAATAAGGTATATTATAATTTAAACTATGATAGTTTCTATTACATGCCTAAACTAGGTATCAGGGCACACGGTTAGCGATGCTTATTTGATTTTGTGGTAATAAAGTCTTATTTTCTGTATCGTAAAAAAGTGGCTCCTATAAAACATTTAATGGTAATATTTAACTTTTTTTGTTTCAATACAAAATATTCAAATATTACATTACAAAAATTACAGTGGATAGATATATATTTTTTAGATATTTAGATATTTTTTTTCAGCTAATTGTGAACCCCCCCCCTCCCACCATTTGTCTACCAGATGAAATATTATTTTGAAATGAGAGAATGAGATTACACTACACTATGGAGGTCAAGGCCGATCATATCAAGGAATCATTTGAGCATTTTGATTTCATAAAAAAATATGCCCTCATAGCTCTTCTAGAGAACACAACAGTTTATGTGAAGAATGATAGAAATAATTAATTAATAACTAATCAATCAATCAGTCTCAATCGAGGCTCACAACTTACTAAAAACCGGATATAAAAACAAAAACAAAAACAAAAAATTTCTCACAGGACCCTATTACTTCTTCCTTGACAGCCACAGAGGCATGGAAATCGAATAAGAAAGTCAAACGTGGGCTAACGTAAATTACAGAGAACGACTTGTTGTGAAACATCTCTTACTTAATTAAGATGAAGTAGCAATTAACTATTTGTCCATATTACTGTCGTACTATACAACTATTTGGCCAGAGAAAAAATTAAAACTGCTCTGGTGCAATATGGCAGAACATGTATGAATTCGGTTATTTTAGGGTCTGGAAAC
>OMKR01074810.1:8754-19811 GCA_900302355.1 Cyttopsis rosea
TTGGGTTGAAAATGTTAAAAAAAAAAAAAAAAAAAAAAAAAAAAAAAGGACTGAGCTAAACCTCTCTCTAGTTGCATGGTTCAGCTGTCCAAACTTGCCCTCGACTTCTCAAAGTCTTGAAATGACGCCCCGTAAACAGACATCGTTGGAAACGGGCGCAGCCTTGTTGTGGTTTTAATTGAGATTGGTCAGCCCGGTGCTTTTGCTAGCCTGCTGGTTTATTTTGTTGTTATTTCTTTTTTTCATGTAACATTACATGCCAGATCTATTCCAACGGCACACATTTCAGTTTCTGTTTTCATATCCACTTTAAATTTAGCTTTGTGTTTTATATTTGTACAGAAGCCGATGCCACTCGAGCAAGGCTAAACCTTAAGAGTCATGAATGCTGTTTAAAAAAGAAAACAATGCAAAATGCCACAGGTGAGTTGATTTACTCTGCAGTCAAATGAATTGTTTTTCTCATCCTGCCATTACAGCTTTCTAGGTCTCAACCCAAAGCTTTATTTTTGACAACCAAATGTTTATATTTTTCTCATGCACTATGTTTTAATTATGTATTTATACAGGTTTTATTTATTTATTTGGTTGAAGATTTTATATTTATTTCATTTAAGTGTGATGCCAAAATTCTCTTGTTTGATCACAGTGTACAAATTGCACCAATGTAAGTTGTCTATTTATTATTTATATATTTAATAAGCTATTGATTATTGAAGGAGTGCAAAACCTCCCCATAGTTGCTATTTAACATTCAATGTGCCATTATTTGATGTAGGATTTGTCCATATTATTACAATACACCCAGCAAAAATGTCTGAAATCAAAATAGAAGAGCTTTTGGCTCCAGTTCACAAAATACAATTTGCTCACAAGCTGGTTTGGCGACAGGCCACTTAAATTCACTTCATCAACAGCTTCATACCTTCTATTTAGATGTCTCTGTTATTAAAGCGAGCTTTTAAAAATGAGAAGAAAACACTAAAAATGGCTTTAGTGCCAATCAAAAGCTGATGTATCCACTGCGCGTCTTATCAAGGAAGAAACACGACTATTTTTAAACCAGAGAACATGAGAATCTTCAGAAAACTTTGAAGTTGTCACTGTGAAATCACCTGATTTTGCCTTACAGGATTGTTCTGCTGTTGTACCTTCGTGTCTAATGTGACAATGTATTTTCCTACTTTCTCTTAACATTTTCTTGTATTTGAAAGGAACACTTGACTCTTGGTCAGTAATATTTGTGGTGATGTAGTGTAGGATTGGAAAAATCTATGTACTGTATTTTCTACCAGTACAGTTCATAGCCAAATTCTTGGTTTTATAAATGGAAGGAAATGCAAATGTCCTGTGACAGGCTTGAGAAAGAGGGTGCAGATATGGGGAGGCTTTTCGCTCCTTGGCAGGGTCGCTCTTACAAAATGGTATGGAAATGAGTTTTCACCTTGGCTCAGGGGCTGGGAACCAGAAAACAACTAGTGTTACTGTACCGACTTTGGATATAACTTTTATTTTTATTTATTTATTTATTTATTTATTTTTTTTACTTGTTATTTTCATTTAGTTTTGGAAGGTATCTTCAAAACCTTCGTAAAGACGGAAGTCCCTTTACAAAAGTTATTTTTCAGATACTGTTTTATGAAATTGTGTGTGGTCTTGTTCTACTGAGAAACGTAACGTTTAGGAAAAGGAAACCGGGAAATGTTTCATCAAATGAAAGATAGTGCGGGTGCAGAGGTGGGACAGGAAAAAAAGTATTGTTTTTGAACCAGTATTGAGAAATTTCTATAAATACAGTAGTTCTCTATCATTTAATTTTAATTTTAAAGTTGGTTGTAGATTAACTATCAATATCGCCCCTTTTGAAAAATCTAGAGTCTACAAAGCAACGATTACAAAAACTTACTGTTGGTCAGGGAAGTAGTTGAACAGTGACTAGTGTTAACCTATGTAATGGGCAAAATTGACATATCTCACACTTTTATTCCATACACAGTCCTCAATTATATAGTGACCTCAGTGTCATCTTAATGGTTTTGCTTAAATTTACTGTTTCACAAAGCATGTCCATTATCTGTGAAGGTGCATATTTACTAGATTTGACATAAAAGAGTCTTTGTTTCCATGGTGACCTTTCATGGATCTAAGTGGATACGTTGGGTTAAAGATCCAAATATGCTAAACGCTGTTCATCCTAATTTGCCTGGCAATTATTTTACAACCCCCGCCAAAAGTACAACAAATCACTTCAAGCCTCTTTAGTTTTACAACTTTCTAAGTTTACATGTTCTTTGTGTTTTGTATGTCCATCAAAAAGGTTTCTTTGCCTTTAACAAATTGGGATTCCTATGCAAATGAGAACTTTTTTTTCTGATCTGATTAAGTTGCAGAAATGAATATATAGAACATATTATGTAATTATCATATAGAATATATACAAATGTTTTATTTGAAACTGTTCATGGTTAGCTAAAACATGAATCAAGGTTTAGCTAAACTCGGTGGTCGACCAGTGGTTTGGGGAGATTGTTCAGATTTAACTTGTATATATGCTGAAGCTGAAACAAACTGCATGACTTAAGTGACCGTCCAAATCTCTGAATGAAGGCCTTCTATAGCTACGCAGGGTGATCCGTGTAAGATAAACGCTAACTGCGACCACGTTTTAAGGGATGCATGTGCGGGTTGCTCCTGTGCAACAATGAACTCCAGTTTCTTGTTACGTGACTCTGTTACCTCCGTCTCTGCATAATGATAATTCACGTTTGATAAAAAGAATGTATTTTGTGTGGTAATGTCTTAGATTTAGCCCGTTGCACCAAATGACCCCACCATCTAAAGATCTGGTCCTGCCTTGCTTGGACCCGGCTGGTTTCTCTGCTCTGTTTTCCCACCTGCCTGAATTCTCCGACTGTTGCTCGTCCCCGACTCTCTTCCTCCCGGAGCATCTTTTTACAAAGACATCCAGTTAGTCTATAAACACACATCTGATCCAGCCCCTCGGTTAAATTCCGCAAAATTTTCTCATTTGATTTACCCACAAGATTACTTGGATTGGAGATGAGATTCTCGCTCTGCCGTGGAATAAGAGATTTGACACTTGCACTGATTGTTTGCGTAAGTAGACTTGAAGCTGAACGTCCTCAGTTATCTGCATGATGCGATCTGTTCTCAGAGTCCGGACGCAGTCTGGTCCGTGGACGTGTACAGGGCTTGGCTAACTATGCTCAAGTGGTGTACTTTAGGTCATTGCTTATCAGGATTGTGCTTTTTGTTTGCCTATCATGTCAGGTTTTAGACTGGGTAATATGTAATTCTGTAATTATTCTTTTTTTGCTTTTTATTTTATTGTGTACAGTTAGTCTGCTAGTTGCTTCACACTTAATTTGTGACTTCCTGTTTTTGGAACAGGGACTGTTCTGCCCTATGTGAATGCTGACTGTTTGACACCAGATATATATTCCTGAGATATTTTCATGTCAAAAAAAAATATATATAAGAAAATGTATTCTCTATTTTCCTTTTTAAACTATTTTGGCTTGTCTTGTTTTTTGTCTGTTTTCTATCTGTGAGGGTTTTGGGAGTTGCAAAACTAGAAAGGGCTTTCTCCAGTGCAGCTTGCTCTCCCGTTAACGTTGGAACAGAAACGCAGTCCGAATGTATTTTTGTCCGTCAGCCATGTTCCCTACCTTGAATTTGAACGTCAGCCCTGTAGTTTACGTATGCCCGTGAAAATACTTTACGTTGCTTTGCAATAGTAATTTGTGTTGCAAAGTGTTCAGGCCTTGAAGGAAGAGGTGAACTTTAATCTCTGCCTTCACTATTGAAACTGCCACTACCTGAGTACTGTCCAGCGCTGGAGCAAACACTAAATAGAGCCACCAGCTGTAGGCTGATCACTCACAATTTAGCTGGATGTCTGTTCTCCAAATAAATTAAAGGGAATGAGTAAACAAAAAAAAAAGGTTTTGTATGTCAGACCACAAGAGAAGCCTTGTGACAAAGGAACATGCCACTCAACATCACCTCCCGTGGTGCAAGCTTTATAAAAACTCATCTTCTCTCAATATGTACTTTTATTTTTTTCCAAATATGTATGGCTTTTTTCAGGACTTTTCAACGCAACATCTTGTGTTGAAATGTGTCTATTGAAATATGTTAAAAATTCTAAATGATAAATGTGATGTCCCAAACCAGACATTTAAAATGGCATACTTTTTAAAAAGAGGATAATGGTGTATTCCTTAATCCTAGGTAAGGGAAGGGTTATCCGTGAGTTTTTACTTTGTGCTGCTTGTCTAAGGGTTTGAAGTCTGAATATAATGTCCCTTTAATGACACAAGTTTTTCTAAATGTCTGCAGCATTGATTCTGTGTATACAGCCCTAGCAAACCAGTTCTGTTTTGAGCCACATCTTAAGCTTATAGTGAGAATAGCATATCACTGTTGTCCTGTAAGTCCTAGTAAAGATTCTCTAGTATTTATTTGTTGCTGTGTAAATCTCCTTATGTGCACCATTTGTTTATGAGGAACAAAAAAACATGTCAATGAAATCGAATGTGGAAGACAAGACTTTTCTCTGTGCTTAGTCTTGATTGGCAGAATATACCGATTAAAACCGTCCAGTGTGATTTTACATCACGGTGTGTTGGCTGTGACATGCACGATGCTTCAAACTGTTTCAATATTGTCCTTTGTTTTGATGGTTTATATTTTGTAATCTGTATTACCATTTTTACTTTTTTTTTTTTTTTTTTAAGATTATTTTGTTATCATATGCATGCCTATAACTTGGGAGTCATTTGAGTATTAAACATTTTTATAATAAGAATTTTGATTGCCCCTAAAACTGTTAATTGGGAAAGCCTTTTTAAATGAAGAGGTATGGTTATTGTTGCATGATTTAAGCAGAAATTATAATCATGAAGTATTTTGCAATTTATTTGCAATACATTATGATGATTGGCACATTTAAATACATTTCTAAATCTTGAGTTAAACACATTTTTATGTTTTTGCATTATTTTTCATTCTTAAATTCTTATTATATATTGATAAAATTGAAGTGTGTATGACTACTTACAAAGAACCATATAATTATTTCACCATAAAGGAAACAAGGTGCGGTACACACATCAACATGTTTTTTTTTGTTTAGTGTACAGGACCAACATCATGGGAAGTGTCCAACGTTACCATAGATCCAGTTCAATAATGATTGTGTTATAGAATTCCCTTCTCTTCGGTCACAATTTCCACCTCAACGTTAATTACTTGATAGACATATTAAGGCGTTTCCCAATAGAATAGTTTGGTGACCCAGCTGTGCGTTGAAATAATGCTCCCAGAATTCCCCGGGCTCCATCAGGTTCTGACTAGGACACAAGTTGCACCTGCTGGACTCTGTATGTGTCAAAGTCCTCAGGAAGTGTATCTGCAGGAGAGAGAGAGAGAGAGAGACTCATGATCAATCTCTGTCTCAATCATCACACCATTCAAGTAACAACTATTTTAGGGAGAAAGGAGAAACCCTCACCTTATAGGGGAGAGGATTATGGCCACATAAATACAAAAATATTGCCATGGGGAAAAAAATACTTCGGAGAATAACCTTAGAATTCTGAGAATAAAGTCAGCATTCGGCTTTATTCTCAGTGTTGTGCCGAGGCTTGTTCTTGCTAACAATTTGTGTACAGTTGTCGTGTCCTTGCCATGACCTACTAAGACCGACTAGCCACTGAGAGGCTCTAAACAAGGCCAGTGCTTGTAGTGGGAGAGAACTGCATTTCTCATTCCTTCTCTCCACATGTCAGTCAGTCAGTGCTCCCACCTTTAGACTACACATGGTCCCAACAACTCACCGTTGCAGCGATATCGGAGGTTAGCCCAGATGATGTTCTCCTGCGAGAAGCAGAAGACCCCCAGCCGACCTCCCCTCATGGTGGCGTCTATGATGATGCCCGTGTCCGCCACCATCTGGGGGCCTTCGTAAAAGCGGACCCTGCACACCAGCCGACAACAGGGTCAATGCGGGCAGTTATGAACAGTAAGTAATACATGTTGAGGCTGAATGTCCCACCGGGCTCATTACCTGATGTAGCCGTCGGCGGGCCGGTGCTGAAGGAACCAACGGTAGGAGGTCTTGTCCTTCCAGCCGACATTCCGGGCGTCCTTCCACAGCAGCTTCACCTGGTCGTTGGTGTCTCCGGTGTGCCACAGCGAGTTCCGCAGGTTCTCCCCCGGCCCGGTGGTGGACTTCACAGCCTGGTCAACACGGCACAGCAGGTACTACAACCCCCAGTACTACAACACCTTCAACACTATACTACTACATGGTGCCACCTCTTGTATCAGGGACACAGTGGTTCACCATAGGCCTATTGATGTCTGCAAAATGTACTTTGAAAATGCCTACTGTTGACCGAATGTGTCGTCTTTCACATCCCTTGTGTCCATTATTGTCTTACGGCTACAAAAATATATCTACAGTATATCCCTGAGCTGTAAATCGAAGAGTACCTATTCAAACCAAGTAAAACCTTACCTTCAGTTGAATTCCCGGTTCTGCCACAGCCCTGAAGGGGTTCGCCTGCCAGTAGATCTGCTCGGTTTGTTTCCACATCACCACGTAGAAGCTGGAGCTGTCCTGGTAGCCAAAGATAAATCCTGCGTAGTCGTCGTCCGTCACCGTATTCACATGAAATGTCCCTTCAAAATCCACGCCGCTGAAAGCAGTGTAACCTTGACAGGAAAAGTATTACAGAGGAGGTGTTATTTCAATAGTCTTGAAAGTTCCAACAAAACAGAATTAGACTGCACCAAATCTTCAGCTTAAAAAGGCCTTATATGCTCAAAAGTCATAACGCTGCCACATTCCTGAGGGTTTTTTTTAAGGTGCTTTGAAAATAGCCTCCAATGTTGCAAGCATGTGACCTTACCAACGGCCAGCCCAGGGTCACTGTTCATGGTTTGGACAATCTCTCTTCCCTGCCGGAGAAATAAACAGGTTTAAGGAGGTGAAAGACTCCAGGTTCCAGATAATGCCAATTCGATATTCAGGTTGGGTGAAGGAAGTTTAAAGTGAGGTAAACACCTGGTTCAACACAACCCAGTTGGGGTCTATCTGAGCGTCGCCCTCAGGGTCTAAAACCACCGTCTGGTATTCCCTGAAATCTGTCAGAGTGACCTCGGCGTTCTCCGGGCAAACGTCGATGGTGTCCACGATGGTGTCGTTGTCAAAGTCTTTCTCACACACGTTCCCCACGCCGTCACCTGTGGCGCAAAATAGGCTGGTAAGATACTGAGCATGGACGGACGGATGGACGGATGGATGGATGGATAGGTGTGTCCACCATCAGAGTCCTCCTGCAGGGGGTTGGGGATCAGGCGGCAGTTGTCGGGACCGGGAGGAAGCAGGTCGGGGATGCCGTCGTTGTCGTCGTCATCGTCGCACTCGTCCCCCTTGCCATCCTTGTCCGTGTCCAGCTGGGAGCTGTTGATGACCGCCGGGCAGTTGTCCCGAGAGTCCTGGTGGCCGTCGCCATCACTGGGAGGAAACAAATCTGATGCTTGGACGTTGTGTGGTACGTATTTTTCTATGATTCTAACGGCGATTGAGGCCAATCGCGGTGAAACTAAGTGAAGCGACGTCTTACCTGTCTTTGTTGGTGTCGCACGGATCGCCGATCAAGTCGTTGTCCACATCCAGCTGATGGGCAGGAAATAAATGTTTATAACACCTGTGCTTCAGGAGTCACCGAAGCTAGGAAGGTCATTAGCTTCCTTTTAGATTTAGGGACTTAGGGGGCGTTTATCTTACCTGGTCAGGATTGGGGACATAAGGGCAGCTATCACAAGCATCTCCCACTTTGTCTCCATCGCGATCCTTCTGGTCGGCGTTGGGGACCCTCTTGCAGTTATCCTTGTGGTTGAGGATACCTGGGGTTGAAGTGCACGGAAATCGGGTGTTTCTTTGGCTGTTAATGTCTTACTTTGCGTTAAATGTAGTCTTTTTGTAACTCCAAATATTGGCGTGTTGGAGATAAAGGTTTTATAGCTCTACAACTCTCCTGCATCTTAATCTTTTAGATCGGTTGGTTCTAACACCGTTCTGGTGTTACAGGTTCTCATGGGTGTAATAATTCTAATTCTAATTCTAAGAATTCTAATTCTTCTGTGGCATACTAACCATCGCCGTCAATATCCTCATCGCATTCGTCACCAAACTTGTCTATGTCGGTGTCCTTCTGGTCGTTGTTCTTAACGGCACGGCAGTTGTCACAGGCGTCTCCAAAGTCGTCCTCGTCCACATTGCTTTGGTCCACGTTGGGCACCAGTACACAGTTGTCCTATGAGAAGTGCTATTATCAGAAACTTATTTCTCTGAAACTTTTATTTAGTCAACCGATTCAATTGGCTGATGATTGGCGGGTGGCGACGCATCAACCTGAGTGTTGAGGATTCCGTCGCCGTCTGCGTCCTCGTCGCAGGCGTCTCCGATCCCGTCGCCGTCTGCGTCTTCTTGGCCGGAGTTGGGCACGGTCAGACAGTTGTCCTACCAGAGCGAAACGTGATTCATGAATAACCAGATGGGATCGGAGAGCTGTCAGTTTTCCACGCACCTCCTCTCGCTCACCTTGGCGCAGTTCCTCTCAGGACATTGTAGTTTCTCATCGGGGAAGCTGTCGATGTCAGTATCCGCTCCGCAGAGGTAGCCGTTGCCGGCCCATCCCACTCCACACTGCGGGGATGGAAAATATCACAAACGGGAGCTCAGTCGTTTACGGTATCCGGTATCTCCAGATTTACTATCAAATCCAAGTGAGACGTGCAGGGGTAAGAGGCGCTGACGGTGGACTATTTTCCCCACAGAACTGTGGGGTAAAGAGGTCAGGAAAATAAGTGGCCGGTGTTATTTTTTCCTCCACCTGGCATTCTATTTTGCCGTCTCGATGGACGATGCACTCAGCGCTGGCGTGGCACGGGTTGGGCTGGCCGTTTCCACAGGCTCTCTCCGGTTTGCAGCCACGCTTCTGGTCGCCGATGTAGCCTGGCTTGCAGTGACCGCACCTGTAGGACCCCTGACCACACACACACACACAATATCCACAAATGTTTCCTGGCTGCCTGTGCATGCTGACTCTTTATGTAACGTTCACAGGGATTTGTCTCCGAAGGACGAGCAAAATAATACAAATATCCATGAACTGTAGGCAATGTGTCCCTATAAAATAACGTCTCTTATCATAACTTGTAATGATAATAATAATTAATTGTTGCAATGCAAGTCTTGGACACATTTACAATCACAAATAACTTTATTATTGTTTGGACCATGGAATATAAGCCTACACTACAGTGTAAAAAGCTTTCCCACATTGCTTCACATTAAACCAGTCAGATACCAAACTCACAGGGGTGTTTAGACAGATGGAGTTCTCCACGCAGCCAGCGCTCTTGGGTCCCTCACACTCATCAATGTCCTTGCACACCTTGTTCAGACCAAAAGACATCAGATGTTTAAAGGAGACTGTGTCACGCTCCGGTGTTTTGACCTCATCAGCAGTGCTGCTCGACCAAAGTGAACTTCGACTCCTTGAACATCAACAAGCCTAGCTTGTAGGTTTGAGGCTCATCTTTAAAGGCTGGAATAATGGTGAGATTTAACCTAAAATTGGGTATGGCCAAATTAAGTTCCTGCAAACACTAATCCTGGTTAAAAGCTGTTCTGCGTGGACCAGAGCCTATCGGCAACTTGTGAGGTGGCGTTAAATGAAGACAGTGGGGGGTTTGCAGGACTGAAATGGGACAGATTATTGTGGTTTATTATTAAATTATTAAACATCATTATAAATTTCTTTCTTTGGGGATGAAAAAGACCACACTACAATATCTTTCCACATTCTACTTTGAACTTGTATTTTGTTCATGCACGGCATATTTCTGCAATTCAAAGCCCTGGGATTAGACATAAAGTGTGAAAGGTGAGATTTTATTTTGAGTTTATTTTAAGACCTGTGCTCCAGTTTGTGTCCAGGGTTCATGATTGGTGGTACACTCAGATGGCTTTACTGTGACTCCCATGGAGTTTAATCCAAAGACCAGAATTTGCTTTGCATCTATTTCTGAATACCTTTCTATTTCTATTCACCTTTCTATACATTTCTGCTATATCATTGAATATAAAATCAATTATTCATCGATATTAGTGCCCAGAATTGAGCTGAATTGAAGTGTCGGCTCACCTGTTTGTTGGCGATGGCGTAGGCGAGTCCCACCCCCTGAACCTGAGGACCGGTGTATCCGGCGGGGCACGCACCGCAGCGGAAGCCCGGGGAAGTGTTGATGCAGCGGATTCCCATGTGGCACGGCATCACTGTGCACTGGAGTAGGAGGAACATTTAGAAGGCTCAGGGAATATCCTCCCATGGTACACTTTCAACTGGGTTCAAGTGATAAATACCCTATACAATACAATTCTAAACTTACTCCAACCATCCGTCACCGGTGGATATCGACCAAACTCCTACTCCACTAAAAACTCTCCACTAAACTCCACTAAAAAAATGATTCTATGCTAAAATTCTTGGAAAAAAGTTTTGTTGGATTCCTCTCTACTGTACATATGCCTACCTCGTCCACATCAGTGCAGTGGGTTCCGTTTCCCACCATCCCCTCAGGACACGGCCCACAGCTGATGCCATCGGCCGTCTCCGTGCACTTCACCCCCGGGTGGCAGGGGTTGGGCACGCAGGAGGGTTTGGGCTGCATCCCCCCCATCCCTGAGGAGGGAAATAAACAACAGTAAAATAAAGTATAGTCTATTCAATCTATATTATTTATTTATTTATTTATCTATTTATTTATTTATTTATTTATTTATTTATTTATTTATTTATTTATTTATTTATTTATTTATGATTATTATTATTATTATTATTATTATGCATAACATGATACATGGTATCATTGACATCTTGATCCAATATTTTCAGATAATAATGCTGAATAAGGATGATCTCATAGCGTTTGTCTATCTGCTGCTTTGAAACAGGCAG
>OMKR01074811.1:0-10399 GCA_900302355.1 Cyttopsis rosea
ATGGCTGAAGAAAAACAAAATTGAGACTTTGGAGTGGCCTAGTCAAAGTCCTGACCTGAATCCTATTGAGATGCTGTGGCATGACCTTAAAAAGGCGGTTCATGCTCGAAAACCCTCCAATGTGGCTGAATTACAACAATTCTGCAAAGATGAGTGGGCCAAAATTCCTCCACAGCGCTGTAAAAGACTCATTGCAAGTTATCACAAACGCTTGCAGTTGTTGCTGCTAAGGGTGGCCCAACCAGTTATTAGGTTTAGGGGGCAATCACTTTTTCACACAGGGCCATGTAGGTTTGGATTTTTTTTCTCCCTTAATAATAAAAACCTTCATTTAAAAACTGCATTTTGTGTTTACTTGTGTTGTCTTTGACTAATATTTTAATTTGTTTGATGATCTGAAACATTTAAGTGTGACAAACATGCAACAAAATAAGAAATCAGGAAGGGGGCAAACACTTTTTCACACCACTGTACATGGGGAGCTTTGTCATGACACCAGTCCATCTGCTCCTGGCGTTCACATCTTGCCAATAAACCGGTTTGTCCTCACCATCTTTTCCTGCGTCTCTGTGTCGGCGAGCCCCTAGAAAAGCCACTCAGGTGGCGTGTGGCAGGCGAACCTGCTACACTGACCAAGGGCAAAAAAAACAACTGGACTGATGTTTCTCGAGATGAGGTCTACAAATTCTTTGGCCTAATCATCTGTACTGCAATGCTCCCACTGAAACACATTCAGGACTATTGGAGGAGGAACCACATCTACTCTGTCTCATTCCCAGCAACAGTTATGACAAGGGACAGGTTCAGAGTTCTCTCTTGGAACATCCACATAAGTGATCCAGAGAAGGATGTGGAGAACGACAGAAAGAAGGGCACACCATGATAGGTTGTTCTGCATCAGACCCCTTATGGATGATATATGACATTGTCATGGGTCTGATCAATCCAGTTCACCTGGGAAGTGGATACAATGTCTACGTTGACAACTTATGCAAAAGTCGCAAGCTTTTCAATGACCTGGCAGATGTCAACTATGGAGCCGGTGGGACCTACCGGGACAACCGGAAAGGCTGCCCCCGTGGCAGAAAAAAATCCATCAGGTGGATCAGAGAGGACGCTCTTCTCTTTGTGAAGTGGATGGACATGCAGGAGGTGTCGCTGTGCTCCGCCATTCACCAGGCCTTCTCGGGGAACACTGTCCCAAGGAGAATCAAAAGAGATGGCCACTGGACCATGGAAAATGTTCCGTGCCCTGCTCCCATCATGGCCTACAACATGTATATGGGGGAGGTAGACTTGTCAGACCAGCTCCTCCAGTACTACACAACCCGCCATAAGACATCTCGCTGGTTCCGCACACTGTTCTTCCACTTTCTGGACATCGCCAATCCCACCACCAACACATACATCCTGCATTGTGAGATCTTTCAAGTAAAAGGTCAGAAACCCATGTCCCACAAACAGTTTATGGAGGAGCTCACTGACCAGCTGTGTGGGACAGACATCACAGGGGTTCCGGGCAGCAGCAACAGAGAAACAGAGCACTTGCCAGTCGCCATTGCCGAGCCCACAGACCCAAGCCTGAGGACTACACAGGGATGCAGGACCTGTAAACGCTGCCGGACTGTTAACTGAAAGAAAATGTGGACACCATGGAAGTGTAATGTGGTCTGATGTGGCACTATGCCTCATACTGGACAGAAACTGTTTTGAGAAATGGCACAGGCTGACCAATAAAAAACATCTGTGTGAAAGACCTGTTTTTTTCCTGTTCTTTACAGATTCATTGTTTCTTATTTCTAATGTTTCTCTCAACATCAAGTGTTTATGTACAGAAAACATTTTGTTTGGTCTTTGATCGCATTTCTATTTTTTTCTATAGGCGAGTTTGTCTTTATTCGGTTTTTGCATCTGTTGCATTTATTAATGAAATGATATATTCCAAAAGCTGAGATTGTGGTGAAAAAAATGAGGTGGGTTAAAATGGGTTATAACATTTTTTAAGGTGATAAAATAGAGCAAAATAAAAACTCTGATCACAAAAATGGTGAACGGTAATATGTGTGCTGACTAGCAAACAGGTTAAAACTCTATTTTACGCCGATACGGTGCTTTAATTGGACAAACAACTAAATAGAATAGGGTGATGATCCCAGAATATCAACCAGGAGCCATATTAAGCATGTCAAATATGAAGAAAAAGTTAACTTCTTTTGACAAATAGAATCATTTAATTTGTCAATTAATATGTTCAACTCAGCCCAAACCTAAGCTCTACGTTGAACTATTCAATAAGAAATTATATATCGGATTGGTACTCAGTATCAGCAAGCGGTTAAAAAGCGCTTTGGGTGCATCCCTAATGGAGACCCAGGCATCACCTCATTAATCATGTGGTGGCTTGCTTGTTGGCAGCAGTTTGCAGTTTGCACTCTGCACTCCTCTGGTCAATAGCGCAACAAACAACTTTAACAACAAATTTGAACATGAGCAACAGAGCTCGCACGTAAACATGCACTCCTATCCATTCGGTGCATGCAGCCGCATGCACACAGGACTCTAATCTCCTCCAATAACAAGTCGTTTGTCGTTAGTATCTGCTGTCTGGAAACACATACAAACAGACAGACACACACACACAAGGTGTCAGCCATCATCAGTACAGATGAGACGCTAAGCAGCTCCTGTCCTGAGGGATCGCTTATCAGAACACTGTTCCTCGGCTTTTCACTTTCCGTCACAAGTAATACCCCTTATCCTAGCTAGTGCTGGGCGATAAAACGATAACAAATTTTTTTTCCTCAATGTCAAAATAAAATAAGCTCGATAACTTTGATACTGTCTTATGCAGTTTTGTTCATTTATAGAAGCGTTAGGTAAGTGGCAACGAAAAGACAATAAATTTGGACATCTAGCCAATTACGTTTGTTGATAATAGAAAGAAGCCCTGCCCCCCTCCCTCCTGGGTAGGCTGCACTCCGCGGCAGAGACAGAGCGGCAGTGTCCAGAATGAGCAACTTGGATGATGTATTGTTGACAGATGAGGGCCACAGACATCGATAGTTTTCTTTAAATTTTTTATATTTAATTTCAGACATATCATTTCATTCAGAAATATCCGTTGTAAAATACAGTATGTAGATGAAGAGGGACACCACAAACTTTATTATTTATTTTGTTTTAGATTTTATCAAAATTTTATCTTCAAATTTGTTTCCCCCTATATTTATTTTGTGGATGTTAAATGCTGCTAAGTTTTGTTGGAAGATTTTTTAGTAACAAAGACTAGTGTTTATTTTGGACAATTTCATTCCACCAATATATTTTTTTGAATGGATGATGGCATACAACTGTCTTCTTTATTTAAAAAAAATTAAGCATTAACAGAAATTGTGATTTTTTTATATATCGTGATAAATATATCGAATGGTATGAAATATTTTATCGTGATAACATTTTCGCCCTGCACTAATCCTAGCTAGAACCAAGAGGCCAGTATACAGCTACACGTGTTACACTCAGACAGACCTACACACAGACACACGATTACCTATGCAGACGTATTATACACACACACATCCTCGGAACTGATAAGGCATAAAAATCCCCACAGCCGCAGAAGCGGCGGTGACACATACACGCGTCCTCTCTGAAGCCGTGAGATTAAGGGCGATAACTGTCATGGCGTGAGACGGGAAGCTGTGTGACACCACTGTCCGCTTCAGCCCACGCCCCGAGCCTTTCTTCCTTAGCTGACCCAAAAGTAGTTCACCCATCATTACACCGCAGTACTTGCACCGAGGCCCTGCGGCTTCAAAGCAACCCGGCCCTCTAATGGGCTCTTCTGGGCATCTGTACGGCCAACCTGTTCCCTGCGGAGAGCAACTCGGCAGACAATCAGCCTCAGGAACGAGGGAGGAAATGTATCAGCTTGTGTAGAAGAAGAAAAAAAACAAAGCTACCAGTTTGTTATCAACATGTTACCAAGCTATACCGGTCAGAGAGGGGTTCAACGTCAGCTCAGTTGGATAAAGGCTGTCTGCTAGGAGAGTGAACGCTGTCCGTGGGAGCGACACAGAAGATGGAGCAATGCTGGAGGACACTACCGGTGGCAATCGTCCAGAGGCATTCAATAAAAGTCATGTTCAAATATCCAAGTAAATGGAGTGTCTATGAAATCCAGGCGTGTGTAGGAAGTCCAAGAACTGGGCCATTACATAGAGCAGAAAACCAGCGATTACGAAAAACAACAAAATTTGAAATTTTTGCTAAGAACTGCTAACCACTCCAAAGTCACCCGGTGTTCTCAAGCAGCCTAACCTGAAATTAAAAATCTATGAAGTTCATTACATTCCAGATGTTCATGAAAGCACCACCACGACCGCATTAATTGTACCCTTCCGAGTTAGAAAAAGATGGACCGGATAAAAATGGGAATGACCTGCTTTCCGATGTGAAGCTAGAAAGGGACAGTCAGACTCTGTAAGTACATTGCAAAACACGATAAAATAATATACTATGGATACCTGATAGATACGTGTACCAATGAAAAACTTCCTAGCATGGCTTAATGGGGATAAAATACAACTGATAAAAGCCATGAAAATGACTCTTGAATCAATCTGAACACTATGACAAACACAGATTCAACATGTTAAGAAACAAAGCAGTACAAGAGTTTGAACAAAGGCAGACTTTTCCCTGAATAAAAAATAACAAAGCAAGAACGGAGTAAGAAACAGCCAGGGCAACAACTGCTCTGCCTAACTACTACTAAACTACTAAGTATTCCGCTGGAGTGCCACAAGGATCCATATTAGGCCCACATCTAATAAGCTTCCATGTTAATGAATGTCATGTGTGCTTTCGATACTGTAATATACTGTATGTGGCCAGTAGTACAAATGGGCAAGTTATTTCCTCTCAAACCAACAATATGGTCCAAGTTACTGAATGGTTAAATCATTGAAAGAAAACTGAGCCACACATCCTTGTACTTGGACAAAGGTTCGAAGGAAATTCAAATATCTTGGAAATACTTGGAAGACTTACTGTAAATCTTTCCTTCATGTTGAGAAGGTTTGTAACTGAGAACAACCTGGCAAATTTCTGATTCATAATGGCATAGCTTAAAAACAGAGGGTGCTTTCACATCTCCCCTGTTTGGTCCGTTTGAATCGAACCACGGGGCGTTTGCTCCGTTAGTCCGGTTCGTTTGGAGAGGCGAGAACACGGATTCAAACTCTGGTGCGGACCAAACAATGGAACCGTGGTCTGCCTGAATAGACGGGACCCGGTCCGGTTCCGAGTGAACGACAGCCTGGTTCGTTACACGTGAGAATGCAATCTGACTTAATATAGGACCTAATATAGGAAGCAAACCAACTCATTTCTGGATTAAGCATTGAAACTTTCCCTCATCACCCCCCCAGTTACAAGGCTTCATGTAAAAACGGAGGAATATGCCACTACATAAGTTGAAAACTGACTCAGATTTCACACGCTACTGGAGACTACAGAGTTTTTTATGAATGAAAAGCCAAGAAGCGCCTCTCCGGACACGGGACAGCTGTCTGTACAGTTTAATTCCAGTTTTGTGCAGACATTTGGAGTGCTGCTTGTGTTACTGCTTTTTAGTGTTTGTGATTCATGCTGTTACAATGGAAGGTGACAACGAGTGTGCGCAGAGAAGCGCAAACGGTGACATCATCGCTGATCGGATGGATTTTCTAGATGAATGACCTGTATGACCACGTGTCATTTGTTTACAAATTTTGGTTCGCATAACACAGGACCGTGTGAACACTAACCGGACCTAATAGAAAATGCAACCAAGTAACAACTTGAATTGTTACAACTCTTGAATCTGACCAAATCTAGCGAACTATACTGTAGGTGTGAAAGCGCCCTAAGGCTGCTAAACAGTACATGAATGATATGATTATATTGCACCTAACCTACAAACTGGTAACAGGTTAATAGTTCAACAACGCTGACAAAAAAGCTGTTTTCACCACTGCAACATACTACAAAAGTATAACCTCCTGAACTGGGAAAGCTTGATCAAGTACAAAAATATGTCTTTTCTATGAGATTATCCATTGCCTGGCTCCTCCCCCACTCAGTTTACAAAAGCAGTCACAAGAGCAGGTGGCATTATCCCAATAGAAAAAAAACACTTTGGGACAGTCGTCCTTCACAATTAAAGCAGCACGAGAATGAAATGCTACACCAGTCCATATCAGGAAACTGGAGGTTCTTTTATAAACCTTTCTAGGCAGCATTGTGCATAATTTGCACTGTATCGACAAATAAGCCAAATAAATAAAAAGTGTGTTTGACCTACTTACATATAGGCCTCTATTCACAAATGTGAGAAATGTCATATACGTGCGGTTTTATGATGCCGATATTTGACGGAATTGAACTCGAAGCATTCAAGCCAAGAGAAAAAACATAAAAATCATTCAGATGCAACACACATTGTATCCCACACACAATGCATTATTTTGAATTTAAATCTGGGTATTACTAGTGGGCTCTTAACACGATGAGGCAAAAAAAACAAAAAGCAACAAGTAAGATAATTTAGAATTAATAATTCATTGCCCAGGTCATTGCAATAATTAACTAAGTAAACAATGAACTATAATGATGAAAATGGTTTTAAGAGTTTCTTACCTTGTAGCCAGGGCCAAGCTGGTGAATAGCAAAGATCTGAGCCGGGTTCAGAGCCTCACTGAACACATAAATAGCTCCCAGTTGACCGCAAAACACCCTGTTAGCATCGGCTGTCTCTGACGACCCCAGGAAGCACTTGTCATAGCTCTGCCGGAGAAAAGAAAGAAAAAAAACCCCTCAAACTTTCAGACAGAATTTTTGGTTTTCTGCTGGGAAAACACAGCTAAAAACACTACTCAAACACCGCGAGCTAGGGAAGCAAGTGTTCAATTTGCCCATTTCGGGCGAGAACCATAAAATCCAGACACTAAAGGGTTAAGTATTCCTTATAAAATACTGTATATTGCTTTGATCAGTTTTTAAAGTGAATAATGTAGAAACTGGCTGCGAACTGTACATTGTGGCAGTGAAATATTTTGTGTATTTTTCTATCACAGACTGCAGTACATCTATTTACTGCTTTGTAACTATTTGTGCTTGAGTAAGAGAAAATTCAAAAAACTTCGGGAGAAACACAATCGGTGTGTTAGTTCCGCATTCTAGCACCACATTAAGCGCTGCAGAAAGATTAATCTAGACCGGTTACTAACTTACTGTACACCTGTACTCAAAAGTCGGCCAACCTGGAATTGACAGAGTATCCTGGATCAGTGCCCGTAGGGGACTTTGTCCAGCCGGCCGGCCGCAGAGGTCAGAACCTTTAAACCTTGCCAGGATCATGGAAAGAAGAAAGTCGAGGGAGGCGCTCTTACATCATTGGTGTTGACGTGCCAGGCCATATCGCCATAGGAGACCAGCTGTCCGTTGACATAGCAACGGATCTCTGAGTTTCTCCAGCGGTTGTAGATGTGGACGATGCTGATCATATACCACTGAAACACATTTAGACGGAGCACAGCGTTAATCGCAACAACAAAGTCATCAGGAAATACGTCAAATAGCAACTAAATGCATGACTCATGAATGAACCTAAAGGACGATAAGGTAAGAAGTTTGATAACAACTAGGCATGGAGCGTTCTCCGTGAAGCCAAGAACCCGTGACTGGCTTTTTCAACTGGTTTTCAAGATCATTACAGATCAAGTTTCAGACTTCCTGTCTGCCTCGTTGGGGAATGCTCTGGCTTATTAGAACAATATAAGAGGGTTAGGGCTAACAGGAGGATTAAAGTCAGTTAAAACTGATTCCCTCCCCCAGTCACACCCACAACGCCTTCCCCCTTCTCCACCTTAATATCTATCTCACTTCTGGTGTGCATGTGTGTGTGTGATTACTGGCATCCTATCCCTGGTGTCTATATATGCCGCTTCCCAGGAGGGCTAAATGGGAGTTGCTAGCAAGACGAAAGGGAGACAAGGAGAGATTTTTGCTGGTGTCTGCAGAGCTGGCGAGTGGAGTTGACAAAGCCAAGATCACGCAACACACACACACCCATAAGCACACATACACACACACCCACACACAAGCACGCACTGGCCAAAATACTGTGATACATGGTGGACTTATTAATTGATCAAATGGAGCCACTGGGATCGCTGTGAGGAAGCCTACATATTCTATCGGCTCAGCACTTATTGTGGAGGGCCAGATTGTCAAGAGTGTGTGTGTGTGTGTGTGTGTATGTTTGTCAATGCATGCACTTACACGCTATAATGTGTGTGTGTGTGTGTGTGTGTGTGCGCAGGACACAACAGGAGAATGCTGACAGTGTGGTTCAAGGGCAGGGTGTAGGTCTGAATTGACAGACCTTATCTATACTCATCCACGAAGAGAGAGAGAGAGAGAGAGAATACTTAAACTGTGTGTAATCTAAATCATACAAAACCATACTGACCAAATAGACTTAGAGACAATTATTGTTCGCATTTGTGCAACATCCATGTCCTTCTGTGGGTTTTTAAGAGTGTGTGTGTGCATATACAGTATGTGTGTGTTGTTTCATGTCTTACCTTGCGTGGCTGGAAATCGTACTTCACGCAGTGCTGGAAGCCTTTTCCTTTCGACTTCAGCGACGTCACGATAAGACAATTTCCCACAAAGTGAGCGGAGTAACCTATCCCTTTACTGGTGCGAAAGCTAGTGGGAGGTGAGAGATGCACAAAAGCACAGCGTTAGGAGTCGCTGAACTCAGCTCGACGAGAAAGACATTTTCATCATTTCTTTACCCGACGTCCGAAATAATAGCCGCGGTGACGCTAAAGATAAACAATCATCAGAACGTCCCCCGAGGCCGGTGCGTAAATAAAATAAAGTGCCTGAACCCGGAAGAAGTCCAACAAAATCTGCGTTTTTAAGGCACAGATCCCTTCAGCCGTACTTAAAGGGGCCCTATTATGCTATTTTCACTCTTCATATTTTTATTCTGGGACTGCACTAGAGTAGCATTGAATAATTAAAAAAAAAAATTATTTATCTTATACTGGCCTTTACCCCGCCCCTCATTTCAGCCTCTGTCTGAAATGAGACATTTTAGCGCCTGTCTCTTTAAGCCCCCCCCCCCGTATTTCACAGTTTGTGTGTTAGTAGGTCCATCAGAGACCCAAATGGATGTGCCCAACCACTGAAAAAGTGACTTTTCATAATAGGGCTCCTTTAATTCAATTTTCTTAATTTTACCCGATTAAATAACTCGGCTATGCCTTCCCTGAGCTTCAATTTTATGTATATAATTGTATTGTTTTCTTTTCTTTTTTTTCTATTTAATATTTATTTTCTTGCATTTTTTATTTTTAATTAAAACGTTTATTCTTAATTACCACATTGCAATCTGCCTATTTTACAGTATGTAAAGCACTTTGAATTGCATTTGCTTGCCTGAAAGGTGCTCTATCAATAAAGTTTGATATGACTGGATTTGATTTGACCACAGGTTTGAAAAAATAACTAAATCCCAGCCGTTCCGCGTTTCTTCCCATCTTCCCATCTCCGATTTACTTCCCACACTCCTAACCCCCGGGTAGAGCCACGTCTCACGGCTAAGCTTCTCCGTCAAACAACATCGCACAGTTCCTTTTTTCAAAAATAGCCCTGAACAGATCACACACAAAGTGGGGCCCGGAGCACACTTCCAAGCTAAAATATATAATAAAATAAATCCCTCTAAAGTGAATTCCTGGTGCATGTTGAGACCGCGTTCTGCCGCGTTATCAGCCGTCTCCAAGAGGCTGTGGAGGCCGCTGTACCAGGCGCGGGGCTGCTGGAGTAGCAGCTGCAGCTGGGGGGAGATGATAAGACCTGGGCCAGAGAAAGAGGGTCTCCCCCCGCCCCCCTCCACCACCACCAAGCTCACCATGACAACCAGTTACTAAGGGAACAGGATTACATGCTCACTCTCTCCTCGATCAGAGCTCATCCCCGTAATGTCAATGGCAGAAAGTGAGGGATGTCCACCTAGTTATCTTAGGCTATTCTCCGCACTGTGGGGCTTTTCAACTTGAGATAACCTCCATGCAAGTTCTCACACTGAAACATCTGGGGAAGTTTGGCCATTTAAGCAGGGGAAGCCAAAGGCAGAACGGCAAAAACCAAGCATTTGGAAGGTGAAGAGGTCTAGTTTTAGACGGGAGGTGGCGGACAAAAGTGGTACGATTAAAGCAAAAAGTCGTCAAAGCAAATGAAGTGACTTTCACGTGACTTGAAGTACGTCGCTGAATAACACTGAGGTCAGTGAGGTGCAGCACACTGAACGCACTTGGCAGATACTGTACGGCTCCTCATC
>OMKR01074814.1:0-10382 GCA_900302355.1 Cyttopsis rosea
GGGGTGAATTATGGGTAGCCTAGTCGTAATGGGGTGGCTAAGCTCAGCGCTTAATTGAGCGCCATGGACATATGTATGTATTTCTCTTCATAATTAAAGAGGGGTGGGGGGCTGATCACTGACAGTCAGTGGGGGAGAAGTCCACCTGGCTGTGGTACAGTACTTCCCATAGTGGCCAGCAGGGGGCGATGTTGGCCTCCGCTCTGCCACCCCAGCTCACAGCTGCATTCCTAATGCCGTTTTCACTGGGTCAGCGCCGCGCTGTGAATACCAACGAGTCGGAGCGCTGCTTGTTAAATGTGGACTGCAGAGCGAGGGAAGGGAAGGGAAGGAGGGGGATAAAGACTTGAGTGTGCACCGCCGTACAGACCCCTTTCAGCCAGAGCTTCGCTTTCCTCCCTTGTTTAGCAGCCAAATCACAATGTTGTGGAGTTCGCACTTGACCGTGTGAGATTCATTTTGACGTGTGTGAGGCTGCGACGTGGTCTCATTTCTCTCTCTTCCCCCTCCTCACGCCGTAACCTCAGGAGGACCTGATCCAGTGCTCAGACCCCGACTCCCTGCATGTCAGCACAAAGGATATGGACAGCGCCCTGAGCAAAGCCTCCAGGGCCATTAAGAAGACTTCCAAGAAGGTAACGGCGGAGGTGCACCCGCTTCCCCAAAACCCCTTTGGGTTCACGCAGGAAGGGGATTCACAGGAAGTGAAATGTGTCTAAGCCTGGTATCGCCACGTAGTGGCCACTCGCTGCTGCTTGAGCAAACTGTGCAAACAAATAGATGCAGTGCCGGTTTCGGCTGCTTGAATTATGACAAGATTTGGAAAAACTCTGTTCATCCAGACGTAATGACAATTATTGTCACTTTTCATTGGTATTGGGTGGTCATGAAATCAAGACGGTTATGCCGTGATACTTGTACAAATGAATTAGTGTGAATGAATGATGATTAGAAGATGCAAGCTAATATGGTGATATTTTGAGTAGTAGTACAATTTAGAAGTAGCTCACAGTTTTTAACTGGGGTCATACTGTGCTACACTGGTCTCTCACAACGGGAAGTTATAACAATAGAATTGGCGTCAAGTCTCCACGTTTGCGTCTTGTTTGGCTTCATTTCTCTCCAGGTGACGAGGGCGTTCTCCTTCACCAAGACTCCCAAGCGGGTGATCCAGAGGGCGTTCATGGCCAGCAGCACGCCAGATGACAAGAGTCCCAGGCTCAGCTCTGCGAACAGAGTAGGCAGCAGTGCCACGCTGGCCGTAAGTCCACCTGGTTCTTCAATTATCCGTCTGGCGCCTTTGTTACCAGAGTAATGAAAATGTACAAACCACAACAACAACATCCCAATATGAATTTGAATTCTCTCTCTGTCCCTACGTAGGTATATCTAGAGACTTTAATGTTCTAGCACTGGTATCCAGAGGATGACATTGTATCACTTTTATATAATATCGTATCATATATAATGGGGCAGTTTCGCAGATAGAGTTTAATCTAAATCAGGACTAAACTAATCCTACTTAAATTTATCCAGAATTTAAATATGCCTTTCTGAGACGTTGCTTAATTTAAGATCAATTACTTCTAGACTATGAAGTCCTAGACTAAGGTCATAAATCAGCTCCTTCTGTCTGGTCTTGGTGCTGGTGTTATTCCAGGTCATCCATTTCCTCTATTGTCAAGGACGACCCCTGGACAGGTTTAATTTAAAGCTCCATTTAGACGTAGATTAGCTCTAATCTTCCTTCTGGAAATCTGATTTTGTAAACCAAGACGAGGGCTGAATTGGCCTTTCTCAGTCATAGTTTAAAATAGTTTCAGTTAGTCCAGATTAAATGTGTAAGATTAGGACTAATCTGTCTCCATGAAACCACTCCAATATGTTTTTAAATTAATTTATCACAATTAAATTAAATGAACTTATCTTTCTATATATCTATCTATTTTTAGTTTTAAATTAAGAAACATACGCTGTTAATGGTTGAAACTCCGGCAAAATGCATTCAGAACCGCAACCACTCAAATATTCCACTCAAATATAGACTCAAGACTATGACTAGTATGATTTAGTCTGTCTGAAGGGGAACTGGCGATGGCTTCTTCTTACACGGGCATCGAAAACGAAATGATATAACGACTGCCTCTGCCTCCTTATCTGTCTGAGCCTCCCTTCCGTGTGCGTGGAAACGCCGTGGAGGGATTACACTGAGCGCTCTATGTTAACCTGTCTATCTGCTCTCGCCAACTCACCTATCTCCCCATCTATCCCACCATCCCCATTGCTCCCGCGTTGCCTTGGTAACGATGCCGGCGGCATAAAGAGCAGATTATAACAGCGGCCACGCATTTCCGTCCCCTCCATTTGGTCCATCTGTCTCATTTCCTTTCCATTCAGTCTGTCCCTTTTTTTTAATCTGCCAAGCCTTTTGATCCTTTCATCAACCCACGAAAAAGGAAAAAAAGGCTTTTTTTTTTTTTTTTTTTTTTTTAGATAATTTTGTCCGTCTAGTGCCTCAGATCTTATTTGGTTAAAAGCACGCTCAGGGGCGCTCGGTTCCTAATGGCTCCGGGACGACCGCATGTTTGTGTGAGTGCATAATAGCGGAGTGATCAGATACTCTGCTCTGTGCTGGCCAAGGTGTCGCCGCGCAGGCTTCATTTAATGTAGATTAAATTTAAAGACTAGTCCATATATCATTCTAAAGAAGGAAACAAATGAGCAACACATGGAGTTGACAAGTTTACATCTGCACATACAGTTTGACCCTATTTGGAGTCCAAAATCACGTGCTTTTTGCAGCGACATGATTGTCTTTTAGGACCTTGACCTATTTGCCAAGTCCGTTTTGGTACAAACGGTTCTTCTATAAGGGTTGTCTCATTGTTGTTTCATAACCGGTAGCAGGGAAGCTCACAGACAATCATTCAAGGACCTTCTTTAAGGGATGTGATTCATATTTAGGTAAACTTGTTAGGCTGTCATTTGACTTGATTTTCTACAGCCTCTTAAGCGGCCGTGGACCAATAAAAGTAATGCAACGCCTCAAGGCCTCGGCAGCTTCCTCGTCCAAGGTGAAAGTGAGGAATGTGTTTTTTGTGTTGGGTTATTTTCTCTGATGTGTCTATTTTTCAACAAGGGCAGAATCAAGGAGTCCGGTCCTGGTGTAGTTTATATGGCTTCCTTTAGCGGTTGCTTATTGTGCAACATTACTGATTACGTCTTTAATGTTTCAGTCTTAATGAAGTCTTTGATGTTGCTATACCAGAAATACCCAAGGTTCAAAGATCTGATTTACTGAAACCTAAACGGCAGTTCATGCTCTAGGTCCACCACATCTACATTTGTTTTGGTAGAACAAATTAACACCGGCACATCCTCAAAATGGACCATAAAGGGCAAATCCTTTAGAAAAAAAAATCCTTCTAGATTTCATTACGAACGACAGTTCAATTTAAGTGATTTAAGTCTGACAAAGTGGCTTCATGGCCCCCAAAAAAAGAACTTCCTGTCAAAATTCCCCTTGGTAATTTCCTCCGTCATGAACGTGTCCCTCGATGTGTCTGTCACATAGTGATGAAGGGAAACCGTCTCATTCATTCTCAAACGGGTTGAGATAAAAGTTCAAGTGCAATTCTCTCAGTTTGTGGTTTTATTTGCTGAAATATCCGTACAACTCATGTTATGTAGGTCACTCGATGAGAATTCTAAACCACAATGTGTGAATCTAAATGCCTCTTATGTCAATAAGATTAGAAGTCATCAGTGGTTAGATGTTTTTAAATGCCAGTTGTGTATAGTGGGTGTTATGCAGTGTGGTTGGCCCTACTTCTTGATTTATTTATTAAGATTTATTAAGAACCCAGTTTTATTATGTGGACCTCTTTTCATAGAGGTTAACAAGAGCAGGTGAGTGACAGCATCATATAAAACCATTTGGGTATTTTTTTAGACGTAAACCCGGCATCATGCTCGTGTCGACGATGAGCCGAGATTAATCTTCTACCTGATTCTCACCCCACTTCCAGATGAAACGAGTCCCATTTCTAAATATAAACTCATCACGCTTGTGTCTCATGGCTAGAAACATTTACTATGGTGCGTCGCTATCTGCCTTCGCATATAGGCACAGAGGTCTAAGTACAGAGCGCATTTGTTAAGAAAATGTTGACTGAAGCAAGGAGGTTTGAAAGGAAATAATTACGTTGTCAGAAGGCGTTTGATTGTGCTGTGTTCTGCATCTGTGTGAGCAACTAAAGGGGGTATTATGAATTTGACAGTAAATGTGTCGCTGGCATTGTATTTACAAGTCCTTTTCCTGCTACGCCTTAGAGTGCTTTTAAATTGCCCTCTGCTTAACCTGTTTAAGATCATTTTCTCTTCTGTGTATTTTCCAATTGTCCACAAATGATTCCCGTGTGTGTGTGTGTGTGTGTGTGTGTGTGTGTGTGTGCGTGCGTGCGTGCGTGCTCCCGCGATCCAGATGTCCCGCTCTGCCTCCACCTTCAGTTTGAGTGATTCTGACAAGTCCAGTGCCACGGTGCAGCGGTCAAACTCTCTGGACAACCCTCCTGTCAGAGCCAGGGTGCCCTTATGCGTACGCAGCCCAGCCCAAAACCCCGTCGCCGGTTCCTGTTCTAATCCTTATTCAGGCCCTGGCGCCGCTGCAGCTAGTGCGCCCCCCGTCCATGGCCACAGCGCACTGCACCCCAAGTCTGTCCTCCAAGCCCCCACTAGGCAGCCTGACCCCGGCTTCCCCACCGACCACGTGTCCTCCGCCGCCTCAGTCAATGCGGCCCTGGGCCCCCTCCCTCAGAGCCGGACCTCCGTGCACCCCGGCGGCGGCGGCAGCCTCCACCCACACCTCTGTCCAATCTCGGCCCAGCAGAGCTCCAGGCCGGCGACGGCTCATATGGGACCCCACCCCCGGGTCCCGGCTCCCTACCAGACGGTGAAACCCCAAAGACGGCACCCATCTGGGACTTGCAGGGACCCCGTGGTCCCCATGGACCCCCGAAAGGCCGGCCCCACCAGCCCCCGCAGGGAGACCCTGCTCTAAAGCAGACGCCCAGCTCAGCCCAGGCCAGCAGTCTGACGTGAGCAACACATTAGCGAGGCCCAACTAGGGATGCACCGGTACTGCTTAGTTTTACGTACAATGTATTGCTACTAGGGCTGCGTGATAAAAACCAATACCATGATTAGACATTATTCAAGTGTATTGTTTCAATATCATGAGCAATCTCATCAATATCTGATTAAATCCAATCATGGATGCATCCATTTGTATCAAAATCGAATTGAATCATATACCAGCCCTATTGGCCACCCTAACAGTACATCATGCATCGCTACGTTTTACACGGTGCGTTTCAGGTGCCGGCTTCTGGTAAAGGTGCATTCTTAGTCCTAAGTCAACTGCTTCCAACCTTGTTACCAGAGCCACTGATCAATCAGATTTCCATAGAGGCTGTTTGACTAATGAACTAACCAGACCTACTAAAAAACAAATCTAATGCTTAACATAAACCAACCGCCTCCGAGTTTAAGAAGGTTCAAGTAAGCAGATCTAAAACGTCAGGTCTTTGGCTTTGATATCCACTGTACTTCTCAGCCGCCGCCAGTTGACCGGAGGAAATAGCGTTACTCCTCACCAAAGCCTTGTTTGAAGCCTCTGTTTTTTTTTTTAATATTATTTTTGGCTCGGTCATCGCCAGTGAGAGTTAAAATGTAAGAGCGCACATACGGAGACTTCAAGCACGGATTTGGATTTGAACATCTGGGCTTCTTCTACGTCACCTGGGACACTTGGTGTTTTTGGGTGGCCGGGTGCTTTAACCTTTCCCTGTGCGGTGACATATTGAAGAACAGGGGCGAGCTTTGTCCACACGGCCGTGTTGGTTTTCCCCTTCCGGTCTTTTCGGGGGAATTGGTGGAAGAAGGGCCGGGCAATGATTCAGAAACTCGTAATCCTTAAATGTCTCTAATGCCGATCAGAAGATATGCCTTAAAAACCGCCGATATCACCCTATGTTTGGCCCAGCCCGAAGGCTTTCCCCCTAGTTTCAAGGAACATCTGTAGGTTTATTTTTCTTTTCATTATGTGACAAGTGCCTGGCAAAAAGAAATGCAAGACCGCAAGTCAAAATGTCGTGCTTAGCCTTTAGCATTGGATAAGCTAGTGCGTCTGAAAGCTCATCTTGACAGCAAAAAAGAAAAACACGCTCAAATGTCACTGCATTCTCTGCTGCTCTGGCCCACTTCTGACCTGGGTGTGGGTGTGTGTGTGTGTGTGTGAGAGACTTCTCGCAGCTGCTGTGCTGTATATATATTTGTTTCCATATTCAAGCCTCTTCGATAAGTCCGCCCGGGGGTGGCCTATGAGTAATACTTTCAAAATTGACTTAGCTGAGAAATGAGGTTTGCTTCAGGCTATAAAATAATTTATTTGTTTTTTGTCATCTTTCGATTAGATCATTGATATTCTGACTTTGCAATGTCATGATACACAGTTTTGTGGTCTAAATACGATTATTATGGCATTTCATATGAAATATCAGTCCCTCCAGGATTTTGCAGAGTTTTTAAGTTTTTATTTTTTTCAGTAAAATTGCGGGAATTGGCAAAAATTGCCAAGTCAAAGGAAAAAAAAATACGATTTAAATTGATTTTTATTTCTTATTTTTCTAACTACTGCCAATTGAGTCATCATCACTTCAGGTACGAATTTTTTCCTAAACATAAATAACCGTCGGCGTAAAAGAAAAAAAAGAAATGGTCTATAAAATAAAAAGACTTCAATTCATTCATCATACAATAAGCACCAAATAAAATACTGTATGCGATTGCTGGTGATGTAGGCTCTGCTTTCTCGGGGAAGAGGTCCATTCGGCCGTTTAATATGGAGAAGTCGCGTCTATTTTGTTGGTTGAATTTGCATTAATTATTGTGAGGCAGCGCCGCATTACGCAGTGCACATTTTACAAAGTGGCCTTTAAACACAATCCAAACGCACCTGCACACATAGTGAACACTGAAGGTGCTGTACGTCTAACGTCTACCTTTTTGAGGAGGAACACCGCGCCGCGCTCCCGGCAGGACGTCGGCAGGTGCCTCCGGTTTGATGTACGGCCAATGGCGGCGGTAAAAGGCTGCTGTGACGGCGCTGTGATCAGACCCTCTTAATTTGCTCCGATAAAACCCACATCTGGGTAGCGAAGCGCGCTTTTACTGTGGAGAGGCAGGAGAGCCCTGCAGGATGCTGGCACTAGATCATTGCAACGAGGCAGCGTGTGTGTATTGATGTGTCTTTTGCGGGCCCGTGCGTCTCTCCTGTCTCTTCACGGAGGTAATGTGGGACGGTTTCTCTGTTGCTACCGTTGAGCCGCTACTCCGCTACTGGTCCTCCATTTTGGATGTTTTCACGATTCCTAGAAGCCAAATCGGAGAAGGAATCCGCATTGTGATTCTGCACCTACTCTTCTGATTAAAGCGTTTTGATTCAACATTAAAATGTATTTCTTCTTCTTTTCACTTGGCCGACTGGCAAAACATTGGATGCGTCAAATCAAGTCATGTAAAGTGTTAATTTCAGGCCACACATTGTCTCTTTATGAGAAACGCAAGAGATTAAGGTCATACGATTTGTATCTGAATACAAAGTAAATGCGGTGCAGCAATTTAAAAATAAAAAAGTCTAATTACATTGCACTGCTTAAGTGGGAAAACCTGTTTTTAATCCTCACCCCTACTGGCTAATCTGCCCTCCATCCCTTCCCATTTTCCGCTCAAGTCAAAACAATTGGCTAGAAAGTCAGAGTGGGCAGGACAAGAGACGCCGCTCCTGATGAAGACCTCTCCAGGAAAGACGTCCCAAGCGGCCGGGCAGGCAGCTCCTGAGTTGTGATTATTTTTGGGCTCTATCTCAGTGCGGGACTATTTCCAATGGTTGGGCACTAATACGAGCACAAGCACATTTTCCCCTCGTTGCTGGTTGGTGCCACCGACAGCTGGGCGACGTAGCACAAGTTATTTCGAAAAGCTTAGTGGATGGAGTGACTCCCACTGAACTCCATATATGGTCATTTAGAGGCCAGAACGCTGGTCTTCAGGCTAAAACCCCATCAGATATTTTGGATCTCACGCTCGACATTGGCGTCAACTCGTCGCCTAGCCCCAGTGGCACCCGCTTCCTCTTACTATCTACACCGGTGTGGGGCAGTGGCACAGAGGAGCGCCATCAACCGATGCGTTTAATCACGTCTAATTTGTTTTGTTTTTGTCTCACCCCTTCGTCCTGCAGGCCCACTACTCGCCCTCTACGGTCAACCTGCAGTCCGTGTTCGAGAGGAAGTACCACACGTTCAGCCGATCCACCACCCACCTATTCTGACCTATGCCCCTGCATGGAGCTCTGGACGTGGGGGCTTTCTAAGGTCATGGCCAGTGTCCCGCTACCCATTAGCCCATGTTGGGCTAAGCTAGAACAGTTGAGCGGCAGTTTGTGTGTAGCACTGAAACTAGCTGTATTGCTAAGATATGGCAAACGACTATTTGTCCATGATAAAGCTCTGACTAGCCACATAGACGTTTAATGGCAAATTGGCCATTTTGGCCATTTTCCGGAGTGGTAAACCCAAGGCTGGGTACTACTGTAAATCTGATGTTGGGTCGTGTCAGATTTGTCCAGCCTCTGTCACGTTGAACCCCACTGAACCATCCACACTATAGCAACCCTTGCTGCTGGAAACCTGTTTAGAAATCTGGAGCTTGTCCTTAACTTGTACATTGCTTGATTCAAGTATTCCACTCTATGGCTTCCTGGACGCTACAGTAAGTGCTCCAGCGGTACTGCACACTTTTAGGAGCTTGTTTGATTAACACTGGCTCAAACTGGGAATTATCTACCTTTTTATATATATATATATATATATATATTTTTTTTTTAACCAGATGAAGGATCCTGCGCTCTTGGTAAGCATTTGTTAAAGAGGTATTTTGACATATTGCTGGTTCTCATCACTGTTTTCAGAAGCTCTTTGTAATTACCTCATAACTTTAATGTTAACAATTTTATTTAGAATCTCGTCGCTACCCATTGGCATTGAAAAGTCAACTCCCATGGTCGCGCGGGGAAATTGATTTCAAAATGTCGGTGTATCTCTTTAACAAATGAAGTCGGCTGTGGCCCCGTGCGCCTTTTTTTTTTTGTTTGTTCTAACAAACTGCCTCTGCTGTAATTAGTTAGACTTTTTATATTTGCCGCCGTTTTATTGAATATTTTACGCTAGCCGGAGAGACTTAATTTCGCCTCATAAGAACTTGAATAATAATTAACTAATGAAAGTGTTTTCCCTGGTAAAGGTCAACTTCTGTTTTGCCGGCAGCTTTTATAAAGCTGCTGTAATGTTTTGAACCTGGTGTCGGACCACGATGAATGACGGCCTAACAGTTGTAACCTGTTCTTTTCCTCCCCTAACGTCTGGCTGTTCACGTTTATTTAACCTTAAAAACCTTTTTTTTTATGTCACTTCTTTTCTGGTCTTTGAAGGGATGCTGCATCAACCAATATATTTATTGTTGCAGAATAAATGTAAAATTTTGTTTCTATGTTTTTCTTCATCTCTGCTGTCTTATTTATGTGTAAGCCTTTACTTTTCTCAAATTGTGTCTTTGTGTTGATTTCCTCTGTTTGTATTCAAATGCACTTAAACATGTACGTGGTGATTGAACCTCCGATTGGAATTCCGATTTCATTCCTTTGACACTACATCTGCGAGAAAAAAGGAACAAATGCGTTTTCAGTCTGTAAACTACTGGAAGGTGTCTTTGTTGTGCCGTCAGTTTTATTACGGTTGAAAATGTCTTATTTTAATAAAAGCCCATTTAATACACTTTATTTTCCTGCGTCTGGTTTGTGGTCTTTGCACGGTGTAACCTTTTTGTGTCTTGAAGGACAGCAATTTATGTTTTTCTTTGTATTTTCTTTCTCCTCAGTGATGACTTTGCACGCTTTGCAAATACAGCGCCGCTCGTCACCTCAGCAGAAAGTTTACAATGAAACCGCATCATTTCATAACTTCAACCTCCCCAAAATAGATCAAAATACTTCCCAGTGAAGTAATTTATCTATGTCTGTTATCTGTCATTGTGACAAAGTCGACCTCCGTTGTGTCTTTGTGTTTTTTATTTTTATTTTTTTCCTGAAATTGTTTCAGCAAATGGGTTTTGGATAAGAAAAAAGGAACCTCTGCGTGGTGCTTTTACAGAGTCGTGCCAATCTCCTTGTCGGTCCACAGTCTTCACGCACATGAGAAATAATGCAACGTTTGATCGTTGATCTCCTTGAGCATCCCCAAAAGTCAATGTTTCTGCTCACAACA
>OMKR01074860.1:0-10370 GCA_900302355.1 Cyttopsis rosea
CGGCGGTGTTGGGAGGAAGGGAGGGAGGGAGCGGGATAATGAAGGAAGAAGCCAAAGTTACTTGATGAAAGCGACACGCGTCTCTGGACGAGAAAACATGGAGACAACGCGAGAACCGGCGATCCGGCCGACATCCCGATGGCCGGTTCTCAACAACTAAGAGCCGGCGTATCGCTGGAGAGTCCTTGTTGCATGTCAGCGTGCGCGTTTTGCCTGTCCAAAATCGTACAGGCAGAAGTAATAGGTACTATAGTCGGCCGTTATGCAACACTGCCGGTGGTGCGGGCGCTCTCGCACCGCCTCCCGTCGCCGTGCATGCGAAGGAGCAGGGGGCGGGCACTTGGAGAGAGGTTGTGTAAGGAGCCGAGTATCCACGTGGGGCTTTGCCTTAGGGAGATTTGAGGCCCGTGCGTCCTTGGCTAGTTAGAAGGGAGCACACGGCATGCATTCTCTCTCTCTCTCTCTCTCTCTCTCTCCCTCTCTCTCCCTCTCTCTCTCTCTCAGAACTGAGCCCCGCACCAAAATGGTACTTTAAACATTTCTGTTGGCAACATAGCAGGCTGGGCTGCAAGACGAGGAGAGGCGCCCAAATGAGGCCCTAGCGCAGACGTTTCTCATAGATATGTACACTGATGCATACACCGGTTCCCAGGCGCACGCGCATACACACAAAGCAAACTCATACACACCCTTTGCTGCAGGGGAAGGTAAGAGTCTAGCATTGTGTGTGTGCGCCTGCAGTTACCCAACAACACACACACTGGGATCTTGTTTCGACCTACAATCATGTACATGTAGTGCCACCTAAAAGGGAGCCAAGTGCGCGCGCGCACACACACACACACACACACACACACACCATCTGGTCCCGAAACTATAGAGTTCCAGCGTTGACATGGCTTGTCAAATAGGGCAGCCTGCTAGCCTCATGTTATAGTATCTCTGTTTGTGAGCAGCTGCTACATGGCCACATGTAACATGCAGGTAATAGACCTATTAAAAATATATGCGTTTGACAATAGAAACAGTGACGAGCCGGAAAATATAGGGAAATACAGGGGGGAATTGATGCCATCTACCTGTATCTATTCTGAAGCTACCCATGTCTATTTTTAATCTCTTCGTCAATGTGCATTGACTGATCTAGAATAGTAGTTTTACAGGCAGCTCCAACAGCATCAGGTTTGTTGGCACGTGCTGAAAGCGGATTTAACTGAAACCAGAAACAGAATTCACAGTAAAATATCCATAAAGGGGCCTTCTTCTCTACAAAACCATTTCTAACTGAGGGGGAGGGATTGAGCACAGCAGGGATCGGAGGGAGGGAGGAGTCGTTGTTCATGAAGTTCACGTATGGAAACATTGGTATCAAACCTTTGGTTTTCTTGGGAGATTAGAGTACCATCATCCGAGCAGCGTGCCAAAATGATCCACTGTTTTTAAGCATAAATAGAATCAATATTCACACTGTAAAAATCCTTTTGTACTATAATAAACAAGTTTATTTATTTAGACATAGGTCTTGTCCATTACAATCTGATGATGCTTGTGTTTGTTTTTATTTCTAAATTGTACATTGGCTTTTTCTATACAGATCACAGCATTTGTTCCATTAGCTTTAGACTTTTGCACATCCCCACCTCATACTGATGCATATGAACTGTGAGCGATTTGTACTCTACTGGGATTAAAAAAAAAAAAAAAAGGATTAGAATCCAAATTGTAAACAAATATTTGTAAAACTAGACATTTGCTTGGACTAAGGAGGGAACGTGTTTTAGTACAGCATTTACTGCATATAGTATAGTAGTATATGGAAAGGATATGGAATATCAGTACTCATAGCCTGCAAGAGGAATGTGCACCTTCCTTGCAGCAGAGCCCATGCATAATCCTGGTTTAAAAACACAATTCGTGCCCGTCTCAACATCGCTCATATCTTAAGGCGGAGAAGCCAAAGACGGAATTCAGATTGCAAAGCAGCAAGTGAATGCACTTCCATTGTTCCGACACTCGCTGCCGAGCACACGCGCGGGGTTTCCTTGCCCGGCACTGCAGGGGTCTGCGTCCCTCCCAGCATGCCTTGCTGGTACCCGATGGGAGGCACCCGGAGCTCCAGCCCTCGTTCATTAACTCACACCCCGCCCCCCCCCAGCTCCGCTCTGCATTAAAGGCCTGGGTTTCAGCAGCAGGTCTCAGTGGCAGAGGAGCGAGGCTGCAGTGGCCTGCTTTCCCACTCGCTGTGCAGCTCTTAAAGGTACAGGCACAACAGCACCAATGCCGTGGCTCCAGGTATAAATACATATGTGTGTATTTTATATGTATGCTTGAGCGCGGTCTATTTTTTTTTTTTCCTGAGTGTGACCCCATTTGAATACACAACCTGAGAGGAATATTCCTCCCTCCTGCTATAAAAGGAGGTTCGACTTCAGCCAGCTTTTTATTAAACAGTCAAATACCAGAGGCGATTATGAACACTGGCACGGCCAGCCAAGTCTGCATTCAAGTATTCACATGATCGTATCCCTACCCTTCTTTACCGCTCCATGCACAGTCAAACAGAGGATTAAAGCAAATATTTTCTCTACAAATGGAAAGCCTGATTTGAACTCATATTAAAAAAAATGCCTGGAAACAAGTCAAGTATTCCAATTAGGGAGGGACGGAGAGAGACTTATCCTACCTCTGCCATGTGGACTCGGTAGGAAAAGGAAGCTAGATTATCATTTAGATGTATGAACAATGGACAATTAGGGGGTGATATTTTATAATTTAACAGCTATTGAAAACACATCATTTTAACAATGGAAGTTAAAATGCGTGGAAGTGAGCAGTACGTGCTAGTTGAAAAGGAGAATGGATTTCTGAAGGAGTGGGTGCTCTGTCCTATTTCAGTGAAGACTAGGTGGTTGAATATACTGTGAAAACACCAGAGAAGGCGGTGGGTCTACTCCGTGTAGCAGCATAATACCCTCCACTACGCCACTGGAAGTGAGCCATGCTGAAATGGGCGCACCCAATAAAATTAACTCACCTAGCGAAGCAGCACTCCGCCCAGTCGGCGAGGCACTGGGGAGCACTGCGGAGAAGGACTGAAATAGCAGCGAGGTTTTGGGCCGAGGCTAAAAACTCAAACCACTGCAGAGCTTCAAACAGACAAAAACACCCAAACGGTGCTCAATCAGAGGAATTCTATCAGTGTCACAAAACCAGCGCGTCACAAACCCTAATACGCAGAGTAGAGGGTTCTTCACATTCGATGAATGTTGGGCATACATCTGGTTGTCGATGAGTTGCACAGTGTGCCGTAGTATAAGTTATGACGCAAAAGTCGTGCTACATTACTGTCTGCATCATATGCTGCATTCGTAGTGTGTGTGGAATAAGGAGGGCGACTGGAAGAGGCTCCCAAAAGAAAGACAAGACAGTGTTGCAGTAGACGTCTTATCTGTACATCAAACACATTCTCATCTACTGAAGGCTAAATTATTAGGGGCGCTGTGACACACGAAGACAGCTTCATCTTCACACCAGATCAGTTTTCAACAGGAAGGGAGTGGGGGTGTCTGGACTAACGAGAGCAGAGGACATGGCGAACTAAAAGATCTTATGACAGTAAGGCAATTAACAATGTTGGAATGGCGCCTCTAAACCAACACTGCAGATCACACACAAAAATAAAACCAATGTAGGCGCACAATGGCCATTAACATTACTGCATACCCGTTTTCTGCATTGTCCTCAGTCGTAAGTTAATAGAAGCCAAGTCGTACATTACATATTAATGGCTGCATGGGTTAAAAGATAAAATGAGCCACCGTTAATGTAACCGTTAGTAGTGACCATTATTCCAAAAAGATCCTTCGCCCACTACTGCAGTGCACTGTGGAACGTTGCATTAAAGCAGTAACCCGACACTGGTGATGAACCTTGCCGCCTGACTTTCAGGGCTCTCATAAGGACACTCCATGTGTCGAAACTACACAACCGCCACCAGCTCTCCAGCAATTGACCCAATCCTACCTTGTATCCTCAGACTCGATGCAAGCCCCTAACCATTTCAATTACTTTCATGAGAAACAAACTTTTGAATCGTGGCTTTTCAGATGCACACGTTAAGAATGCATTTGTGGTTGAAGTTGTAAAATAAATAACACCTTGTTTAAAAAAAGGGAATTCAAACTGTTGGGAAAAAGGAGCAGGCAGGATTACAAAGGACATACAAGGTAAAAGGAACTGAGTGGGGTTGATCATTTTGAGGTGCTTGTGTGAAAGGTTAGCAGGCCTACTGCCCAGAGAGGTGGGGGCTGTTACCTGATAAGTGGGTTAGTATTGCTGTCAAGACATGCTCAGCAAGATGGTAGGCCTCGGCCACCCACTCGTCAATGGCCTCTACCTCTTTGGAATACGTGCGCTCGGTGGCGGTGTTGGCTTGGAGAGGTGGTGGGCGGGAAGTTGACGGAAGAGATGTTTGCTGGGCAGGTATTGCTTTCGGGCCAGTTTTGTCTTGGTCACAAACCTTGACACCGGGCTTCACTGCAAACATTTCTTCAAGTGCCTCCTCTTCCTGACTGCTGCCCAACTGTTTAAGAGCGTTAATGGTGAGCTGTTCTTGCTCAATATCCATCACCATGGCTGGAGGAGATTGGGAAGGAGGTGCATCGGTGGTGGGTTGTTCGGGGCCTGGACGCGGAGCAGCGGGGTCGTCGGGGTCTGCGTCCTCCCTCGACTTCAGGCACTCTTTCATGAATTCAACAAAGCTATCGGTTGCGCCGGAAACAGAGCAGTCTGGCTCGATGCTTTCAGGGTCACTTGTGTCGGATGTGTGGTGGCCAGCAGCAGTGACAATCTGGGTCCTCTCACCAATGCCCTCCAGTCGGATGGAATCCCCACCAGCTGCTTTATCCCCAATTATTTTGTTGGTCACACCCATATCCTTGCTGCTAGGCTGTTCACTTTGGAAAGAGGAATATGGGTCCTTGGGATATTCTCTTGGAGATGGCTGGCCTCCAACTGGCTTGGGAAAGGGCTCTTCATCATCATCCAGCAAAACAATGTCTTTCTGAACCAGGTTGTCCTGGGGCATCTCATTTTTTGTGGTTGATGCACTCAAACTTTCAACAACAATCTGAGATGTATCAAATGAAGCAGACTTCTTAACATGGGTGACGTCTTTCTCATCAAGTGTGTCTTCCAAGGCAGGTGAGGCATCGTAATCATCGTCAAACGATTGTCGGTCGTATACGTCATCCTGCATGAAGCAGGATTTAGAAAGGGACAACGTTTCATTCTGACCCTCTTTCTCATTGGTATCAATCTTCTCATCGGCTATATATGGAGTGTGATGAGTCTGTGCGGTAACCGTCTCCTCAGGTTTAACAAGGATGTCTTGCGCTTCATCAGACCATTCATCTTCATTGTCTGGGAAATCCACTTCATTGTGGAGCGTGGGCTTGGCATTTGAAGATGGGAGGTCATCAGTTGAGTTGTTTTGTGATTTCTCGGGTTGGGCTTGGGGAGACTCATAGCTTAAGTCTTTGGGCTCTGTGGTATTCTGAACGGCAGCCATTTTTATTGCAAATTCCTGACTGACCACGTCGGATTCGGATCTGGGTATTTTGTGTTTTGGAGAGTATTCAGCATCAGAGTCAACAGGTGAAGATGGGGGAGAGTAGCCTTCCATGAATTCAGTTTCCAATGGGCGTGTTTTGGGGGTCTCTTCTGGCTGCGGTTCAGGGGTTTCGGGAGCTGGGTCTTTAATGACTTCATAGCCCTGCTCGTCTTCCTCCTCCAACTCCATCTCCTCCTCACTGTAGTTTGGCTCATCAGTTTCAATGACATTGATAGTTGGAACTTGCATGAGCTTCCTCTCTGTCCTCAGTGGAGGAGTCACCTTTTCATCGTTCGGGAGGGATGAGTCTGAGGGGGTAGGGGTAGGATCATTTGAGGGTGCAGGAACAGAGGGGGCAGCATTTGAGGGACCAGGGGATGTGGCTCCGTCCTCGATGACCGTATCGTCCGATTCTCCTGAACTGTCCAGCTCAGGTGCCTCTGTAGGCTCCAAATCCCCACCCCAAAGGGTCTCCTTGGCATCTAAATCCTTATGTTTAGCATCAAGGACCACTTGTTGGGAAACAGGAGTGTATATGGAACGGAAACCCTCGGGAGGCACAGGAGAAGCAGGAAGCACTGGGTCAGGATTTGGTGTAGACTGGGTGCCATGTTTTTCTTGTTGATCCCACAAGACAGCCGTTGGTAAAAAGCTCAGGTCAAACTCTGACTCTTCCTCAGCACTAGGCTGCTTGGGCAGCTCTTCAGACTTGCCTTTTAACTCAGCAGCCTTGACAGGAGAATCTGGAAAAGCATCAGGGACACCTGCAAAATCTATGGGAATGCCCGCTACAACTGGTTCCTTCACATCCTTTGGGATAGAACTCTTCCTCAAAGCTAGGTTATCCTTGCTCAAATCTTCAGCGTCATCAAAATCAGGAGCTGGGGGCAAATGAGCCCTCATCCAATCAGCTGTGTTTTCAAATTCACTTACTTGGCCCAAATCTCCAAGCACTTCAAAGGGAGACTCTGGAGTTTCTGGTGACTCCAGGTCAGCCGACCCCCTTTTCTTCTGGAGAGAACAAGTGACCTGCTCAGTTGGAGACTTCTCGTGGTGGCGGTCTCTGAAGTGAGAAAAACCTCCCTCAGTCCTAAACTCTGGTTCCTTCTTCTTAGCAGCAAGGGCCTCCAATGCCTTTATTCTCTCAGATACAGGGGATGCCTTGATTGGGGAATCTGGTTGCCCATCAGGTGGCCCAGCTTCACCCCCATAGTTACCAGGCGAGAATGAGCCTGGTTGAGAAGGGAAGCGAAGAGAGGTGGCCACACCTTCAGAGGGCTTGTCAGACCCCAGAACGACTCTCTTGTCTGTATTTTAATGTAGGAAGAGCGACAATGTGGAGGAAGAAAAGTAAGGGGGTGGACATAAAAATCACAGATACTCCAACTCTCATGCACTTCTACTTATTTAGCCAGTCCTATATGTTGCAGCCCAAGCGCTCATGCATTGTCATGAAACCATAATGTTGAATTGATGGATGGGATCTTGCGTGTCGCATGCTGCGTAGCTGCTAAAGAAAAGTTGCCATCAAGCAGCGCTTAATGGGGCAACATAATGTTTTATATGATCCAAATGGAGCAGCACCCAAGAAAATAAAATGTCATCAGTTGATATTGTTTGTAAGTCAGTGTCTGCAGTAGTTTTTTTTACTTGCATATTTACTAGAAAAGTAATTTTAAAATTACTTTAATTACTCATGCATTAAAGCAGGATTCAGTGCTTTAATAAAAGCAGTGCTGATACAATATAGCTTTTTGCCCTCCAATGGCCAGACTCATGGACCTGGCTCATTACTCTCACAAGATGACTGTGGGACAGGTCGTTTGTCGATTGACCGAAATGACAGCTACCTTTTGTTTTCTTTTTAACCAGTCAGATATGGACAATATTTTCTCCAATTTTGGTTTAGATTTTAAATTATTACCTTCTTAACTACTCATCCAAGCAGTACTACTAAGTGACCAAGTCACTGGTCTATGAAAAATAGAGTATAACAAAGGGCAAACTTCATTTCCAAAGACAGAACTAGAGTGAAGATTCCAACCGGGTCCTCTCTCCGGGAGGCTCTGTGTTACATCCACGGTCTGCATAGAACCTGCAATTAGTAACTCCCTTCGCAGAGGTCGCCAATGGGGAAGATTGGGGAACAATAGCGAGCTGCGTACAGTAGGAATTAGGAAATTAAGGTTGTAATACTGAGATCACAGAAATTCAAACAGTTCCTGCCAGAATTGTGTCTCTTCCAGGAGAGTTTGGTGGTAATATTTACATTTTAATGGCTTATCTACAAATGTATAGTTGGCTATAACCACCGACTTCCCATCATGTAGCCTTGTATGAGCCTTGCAGTTTCTCTCACAAATCACTGGCTTTAGGGACGTAATGCAGCCAAGTGAGTCATTTCTGGAACAATAGCTCTACACAATTCAAAAAGGAAAACAACCAACCAACAAGAGAGAAGCTCAATGTATTTAAGATTCCTCAACCCTGTTCGGTTGATGTACTGTAGTGAGTGCCTAACGACCAATGAGCTTCCACTCTCCTCTGCTGCACATTGGCGGTGTGGTCGTTGAGGCTGCTTTGCCTCCCTAAATACAGTGTTCACCCTGTGCCGTCAAGCAGGTCACCAAACGCACCCCCTTCTCACTCACACACACACACACACACACACACACAGCTGTCCAGGGAGGGACACACTCATAGTCCATACAATGTTTCAAGCAACTGTTCCAATAATCACACGATTCCTTTCCCTCCTGTCAGAAACCCAGCGTCAAACGATGGCGGCGGGGCTATATTGGGAGGCTTGCTTCGTCTGCCTTGCTCGAACCCTGTACGGCAAACTCAAGCATTGGATAACAACGGCTTCAAATACCGGTGCGTAATGTATGAGCCTGCGTTGCAGCAGTTTCCTCAAATAAAAGATTCAAGTGAATTACAAGACATTTAGGGCCTTCTCCAATAAACACATTCAAAAATATGTTACTTGCTGTTGTAACCTGTCGGGTCTTGCAAGGCCTTTATATGTAGACGGCTTGACCGCTCTCCTAGCACGGCACAGTCAACTCAAGGACCCTTTTTTTTTTTTCCACATCTGACTGGTGCACTTTGTCTTGGTCGGGAGGACCCCCGCCTTTCCCGAGAGCCACAGTGCATTGCATTGTTCAAACTAGGCCACATGAATGGACTTTCCATCTCTCCGATAGCGACATAGTCCGTTTTGGCTCTGCAGTGGGTAAACAACAAATCCCCCCACACGGCAACAACCGAGCGGCGTTGTGTAGTAAAGGTATGCGTGTTGGACCACTATCGAGGTTTTGCAAAAACATCCTGTTGAGAAAATGGTCACAGCCTTCACTAAAATCAGATAAAGTATTCATTAAAAATGTATTTAATCGCCCTTAGAAATTGTAACGTTTATAGTCAAAAAGATACAAGTGTACATGAATATCTTGTAGTGTGCTTTGAACACAAAGTAGGGGGATTTTGGACGTGCAGACACTTTGCTACTGTCTTTTCTTGAAATGGCAGGAGAATGAATAAGCCAAGTCAGGTGTTTGCCGTAGCCTGGAGTTCTCGTCATTTCCATTCCTAACACCAGATGGAGCGGCGGTTTGTGTCCTGCGTCTCACAGATCATAAACTGTGACTTGTTTTACTTGGTTTGAAACCATATAAGAAATAAATACTTTCTACTTGGCAAATATCCAAAGAGAGACTGCTTCAGCATGAAACTAAAATTGTGTTGTCGTGCCCAAAGTATCTGAGACCAGCATTGGAAGAGATAAACACAAACAATAGTCTGATGAAAGAAAACCTATGATTTAAGCTCCAGCATTAATGTGAGACATGCAACAAAGCCTAAAAAAAGTGAAATAAATAAAAATGTAATAATCTGTAAGCAAAGAGCATCGGCAAAGGTGAGCGAGTAGCAGCAGGCAATGGAAGGGCCGGCAAACCCTCTGGGCCGGAGATGATCCCTCGTCTGTGCCGCTTGTCCTCCGCAGCCTGGTTGCTTGTGGGGGGGCCGATAGCGGGGTTGGAGAACACTGGGACCGACCAACCCCCCTCCCCTCCCTGTGGACGCCAACCTAGTCCATCTTTAGGTCTCGCGCACACAAAGTGAACTTGAACTTCCCCCCGCTTTCTTAAAATAAAAAAAAGGTGGCAATCTTGGGATTATCTTGAACCTAGAGTGAGCGCCGCTGACCTAAATAAAAAAAGGGCTCGCTAGCAGGAGGCAAAGACTGAAATGGACCAGACTGCCGTCATCTGTGAATTATTTTCTGATGCATTTAATTAAAAAAATAAAATAAGGTTCCAATTATTCTGGGAATGGGGCAAGATTTTCTGAAAACCTGACCCAAACTACAAAAGATACAAGACTGAATTTGAGTCATGCATACTACCAGATTTTCTGAACTTGGATAGGTCGTAACGGGTGCCGATATTGGTTTTACTGGGACAAGAAGCTTATGGCTACATCTACAGGAAAGTTATCAAATAATGGTCGGGACAGTCTTGGAGGGCACTTGACCAGCGCAAAAATAGTCTTCATACTGCATGCCGGTGGCCACGCATGGAACTTGGCCAAACCCAGGCTCTGAATATATATTTTTTAATAATACACATAGAACATCAGGGGTTTTATCTGCACGTGCACTCGTGATACGTGATAGTTCACATATGGGCGTGGTCTCATCTCCAGGTGGAGTAGTGCAGGGCGGGTGGGGGTTAAGAAAATTACAACTGCCATATGC
>OMKR01074874.1:9491-24777 GCA_900302355.1 Cyttopsis rosea
CCTCACCTCTCTGTCCTAAGCCCCTCCCACCAGACGAGCACGGGCATATGCACGTGTGAGTGTTCCCATTACGCACAGTGGCGGTGCCGCGCCCCGTTCCTGTGCGTGTTTTCAGTGCGCTGGGCTCCGCTGTGGGTTCGTGCACCTACGCGCGCATCTGCATTTGCAGAGCAGCCAATAGCAACGCTCTCTCTCTGTGAAACGGCCTGTGATTGGCCAAAAGTCTCCTGTCACGGGCAAGATTTTGCCTTAAAACAGAGCCAAGAGGAGGTGCAGAAGTCTAGTTTTCCCTCAGACCACTTGAATTACAATACGCTGGAAGGTTATTATGGAATTTTTGCCCAATGATGCAAAAAAAAAAAAAAAACAGTCGACTGCAGCTTTAAATGTTTGGCTAATTTTACAGTTATGTCGCCAGTCGTTTTGGAGTTTGTAGAATTCACACCTTTGCCAAACAAACCCACACAAGTGCGAAATACCGACCTGGAATTACCAACTTCCGAGTTGCAACGCAGGGCCAAACCTCATCATTCCGTCTGATGGCGCTGTGATCGGTGCATTGCTGCCTCTGAATAGGTCAACTGACCCCTGATCTGTGGGCGATGCGGGCACTTACTTCACTTAACGGTCCTTGATTGCGCAATTCGCTACACCGCCCAGTGTCCAATCGTGCGAGCGGGTGGAAGTGATTGACACACGCGTCAGCCAATCGGGGCGAAGCATGGGCGGGATTTGTTGATATTAGGGAAGTGGACTGGCCATCGCCGCGGACGGAGCGGGTGTAAAATTTGGAAGAAAGAACATTCCTTGGAAACAACCGACTAGTGTAGGAATTCCACTACAGCGACTTTTATCACTTTTTTCTTATTTTTTTTAAACAAATAAAACTATTTAAATGAGTCGGTTCGTAGCCCGGTGACAAGGAGGAGTTACCTTCCCTTCCTGGAGATAGTAGTAGGAGCAGCCGCTTCCTGGTCCAAACAAAAGCAGGGAGCGGTGCTGACGACGGGAAGGGCTCCGATCTACCGAGCGAGCGACCTCTCCACCGAAGCCCCTTTCTTCCCCCTTCGCCCCCGACGATGTCACTGGTCGAGCAGAGCCAGCAGTTCTACCCGACCAGCGTCCAGGTAACGGTGCACCAGGCTCGGAATCTGCGCGTCAAGGGGAAGAGCGGCACCAACGATGCCTACGCCATCATCCAAGTGGCCAAAGACAAGTTCTCCACGTCGGTGAGCGTGAAGTGCGTGGCCCCGGTGTGGAAGGAGGAGGCGTCCTTCGACCTGCCGCTCTTCCACCCGGGCAACGCCGAGCGGTGCACGCTGTATGTCATCGTCATGCACCGGGCCCAGGTGGGACTGGACAAGTTCCTGGGACAAGCCGTGGTCAACCTGCTGGAGCTGCACGACCACAAGGCTCGCACCAAGACGGAGTGAGTGGCCTCTTAGCTTTCCCTTTTTTTTTTTTTTTTTAACATTTTTATTTATTTTTATTTATTTTTATTTATTAATTATTTTATTTTATTTTATTTTTTATGTTTGAGATATAGAGGCCGGCATAAAATCAATATATATCATTGAATTTCCTGGGGGGGTCATTCAATGTTTTCACCTCAGCCTGACCCCTCCATTGCTGTCGTGGTGCCGTCGTTGCGGACCGGCTAGGTTAATAAAGATAAAGATTCAATATGCATCCGAATGCTGTGCAAAACAAACGAGGTAGAGTAATAAAAACCAAAATGTTTTCAAACGAAATCAGGAGGGAAAAAAAAGCAAATGCTTGTATATGAAATGTATGTGGAGGACAGTTATGTTTCAACTCTTCTATTCTAACTCCTCGTTTTACATAGAGAATGAATGGCAGCCTTACATCCCCATGCAAGCCCTGGCCTTATATGATGTATATTATTATTTTTTTTTTTATTATAATATGCATCATATTTACACGTAATACACCGTACACACAAGACACAATTCACATAGGACGTAATAAACTTCATATTTACACGTCATGCTCCATACTACACAAAATTCCTAATATTAAGTTTGCATTTATTATTCCTTTTTTATTAAATCGAATCTTTGTTTTCCACTCGATGAAATGGCTTTTACTGATGAGTGACGAGGCAACGACACTGAATATTCAATGCAATTCATCATTGCACTCGTATTCGTGTCGCTCGTTGTTGACTTTCATATAATGGTCGACCAGCACGATGGGTAAATATAAACCTGTGTTTGAGAATCACTGGTTCGGTGCCTCTTTAGAGTAGTGTGCCTTTTTTTTTGTTTGTTTGTTTGTTTGTTTGTTTGTTTGTTTTTAAATCTTTTAAAATTAAAATAAAATGTTTTAGCGGAAGTTGGAAACCCTTTGACTGTGAGTTGCATTTGTTCCCTGTTTCGACTTCTCGTCCTAGCAGCACGCCCTGCATTGCCGACGCAAATGGTTGACAGACTAAGACGCGTTATTGTTAGATTTGTACCGGCTTGGAACCGCGATGCCCGTCCTTGGAGTGTGACTAATGCTGTTCTAGAAATAACTTGGTTCTAAACTGCAATATGGACAAAAAGCTCCTCATTCATTATTGGATTGAATTGAAATTACGTTTTCGCAAAATCGTATTCCAATTTCTACAAATTGGAAAAAAATCACATTTATTCAGGTTGGATGTTTTGTAAATGCATTACCTGCAGGTGCTGAGGAACCCTACTTGGAGTAATGAATCATGTAAAATGCTGGATCTATTGGCTTATAAAGGCTGCAAACTGGTACAAGGTGTGGATGGTGTCGGTATAATTTGTTGGTAATCTACTTGCAGTTAAGCAAGTCTTAACAACACAAATCCTAATCCTGGAGCACTTTCAAGGCCACATGTTGTGAGAATTACTTCACAAAAACATTGTAGCTGTCTAGTACACGAATATATTGGATTTTATAATCCCCGATCTGTATGGCTATTTCAAATGTAATTCACCTCACAGCGAAAAAGCCCACAAAACTACAAGAAACTATTCAAGCTCTTAACTTGCGCACACAGACGTAAACCCCTAATCGGCGTCGAGGAGGGAAAACTGGAACTGTGGAGCTGATAGGATAACAATCCAAACACTCAGGATCACATTACTTCCTCCGGCTTTATCTGGTATAGGCCCACTGAGGCCTAAAGCTGAGGCTTCACTGAGTTGGTAATGGTCTAACATCTCGTATTAAGGTACAGTATGTACTGTACATTTCTCGCCAATGTAAAGTCCGTCTTTGCCTTTGTATAGTGATTGAGGTCTGTCCTTTTGCCACCCTACGTACTTCCAAGTGCGTCTGCTATTAGACCCAGGATATGTTCACGCTCACACCCAAGCGGGTTCTATGAGTCAGGCTGACATTCACAGAATGAATAGCAGGGGTGTAGTGTCTGTGGAATAAACATCAAAATAAAACTTTACGGTAATGTTGACATGAGTTGTATACGCCCTCTTGTGTAATTAATTTAGCTCATTTGCTGTCAAACTTTAAAATGTAATTAGATCCCATATGAATGTGCCAGCTACTGATTCGGATTGCATTGAATTGCTCTCACTGTTCTCTGCTAGTTTGAAGTGCCTTTGCGTTAAGCCTGTGATAGCGTTTGAGTCATGTATCCCTCACGTATTCAACACCAGTATCACTTGGCCAAGGACAGCCTTTGTCCAGTGCAAAAATGAGCTCATTCGCACGTTTATCGTCCTCTTATCTCAGATCTTATCTTGTGTTTACTCAATGTGTTTTTACACTTGGCAAAGTTCATCCCTTGTACTTTCCATCCCATATCTTTTTTTATTTTTATTTTTTCTTCACTCATGTCACCCTTGGCCCACTCGTCGTTCCAATAGTGTCACTGGCAGAAAGGGTATTGGATGTTGCTGTTTTTCCCCTGGAAGCAGTCGGTGTTGAATTACTGTCCTGCTTCACTGTTGTGCTGATACAGGGGCTGAAATCGTGACAAGGGTTTCCTGCTTCAAGAGAACCTTTTGTCCATACTAACACAATAGTGTTGGAGATATTCACAATAGAAATTTGGTTATAAAACCACAAATATTTTAACGTGTCATAGTCAAAGAACTTCTCATAAATTGAATTTATATTCCCGGATCTATCTATCTGTCTGTCTGTCTGTCTGTCTATCTATCAAATGAGTCAAACTTACTTTGCCCAACTCAAGCATTGATTTTTAACTTGATTCGGCCAATATTTGACACATTTGTGTAAATTATATTATCACCTAAGAATCGAATCATGCAAATCCTCCATTTGTCCTCCACTGTTACTAAATGATGTAATACAGTATATAATAATTTTTAACCTTTTTTTTTTTCTTTGGAGATTATACATTTCATATTAAATAATTGGAATGTCTTGAAACTGCCTTAAAAGATTAAATGCAATAAAAGTGTTAAGAATTGTTTAACTGATTCTTGAAATGTACTTGTATCACCAGGGCTGAGCTGGTGGCTTTGTTAATCATTAGACAAGAGGAAAGCGCCCATACAACTCTACTGAGACAACATGTCTAACAGGACAGACCGGAGCCTGTATCATGGAAATGGTTTATTTCTATAAAAACGAAGCTTAAATGTCACGTCAACTTATTGTCATGATAGTGTCAACTGTAAACATTCAGTGTCCCATGTGAAGTTAAGTAATACCATAAGAATAAAAAATTGTTTCCTTTTTTTACTCGTGTCTGGGGCTAGTCAGCCTGAGCTAACATGTTCTGTTTATTTTGGCATGCCACATGTTGCATGGGACATTAAGAATTTGAGTTGGGCGTTGCACAGCTTTCATTAGATCACTTATAGTGCCTCTCGTACAAGGACTTTGTGGAATGTTTACTCTCTGCATATACTCTTGGTTGTTTTCCCCTAGCCTTGATTTAGTTCTACAACAGTGCTGCAACAATGCTGTTGAAATAAAACTTATTGGAACCAATTTTACACAGAATTGTGGCACTTCAGGGTACTGATAATCTAGTGCACTGTCCAATTCAGTTTTTTATTTTTTTTTGTACCACCAATCTAGCATAGGATAGGCTGATGATATTGACAAAGACAAATCCTCTTGACCATGACTTCTTACCTGTAAGGAGGACTACACTGTTATTTGAAACAAAAGGCTTGCATACTAGGCACATTGTCCTGGTGCAGTTTGGTAATGATTGCAATTGTGAGTAATGATTGCATTTGTGAACCTTTTTTATTACTGTAATGCATGTGTATTTAAAAAAAGATTTTTTTTTTAATTTGCCATTATCTCTTTATTCTCTCTGTTCTATGCAGTTGGTTCAGTCTAGTGGACAAAACTGGAAAGGCTGACAAGGCCAGAGGAGAGGTGCTCCTCGACATTCAGTTCATGAGGAACAACATGTCAGCCAGCATGTTTGACCTCTCCATGCAAGACAAACCACGCTCACGCATTTCTAAGCTCAAGGATAAAGTCCGTGGGAAGCGAAAGGATGGATTCTCTGATTCTGCCTCTGCTATCGTGCCGCCTGTCAGTCAGATTGTTACAGACAGCGAGGGGGAAGCTGATGCTTGGTCACTTAATCAGTCTCCAGGGGTCAAGAAGAAATCGAAGCTCAAAAGCCTCTTTGCTCCAAAATCAAACTTGCAGCGAAACGTCTCACAGTCAATGTCTACGCTGGGCACTCTCCCTGAAAAAAACTCCTCTCTCAGCGGCAGCCGCTCCTCTGGCCTCAATGTGGACTCTCCTGAAGGTAACTCTTGTGTACAGTTGGATCTGCCTTCACATCTTCCCTCTGCTTGTCTGCTGTTGAATAGTAATGTTTCTCATGTAAATGACATCATACTTCACTGTCTCTTTTTCTCTCTCTCTCTCTCCCCCTCCAGTTAAAAAGAAATTCAAATTCCTTGGCCACAGGCGCACAGGCAGCAGTGACAGCAAGGTGTCTCAGGGTCCCCTTTCCATATTGGGTCGATCCAAGCAGAGCTCCAGTGACCTCAACAACCTGTGCATTAATGGTAGCCATGTGTATGCAGAGGAAACTGAACCCAAGAGCGAGTCTACGCTCAGCCTGAACAGCTCTGGCCAGGGCTCCGTGGAAGATGTCCACAGACACAACTCTGACTTCTCTGTGGATTCCCTCAAGGGCTTCTCTGTGCCCTCCTACAGGCCGGAGGCTACAGATAAAGCGATGCTGGAACGACAGCGCCATCAGGAGGAGGAAGAGAGAAGACGAGCAGAGGAGACGCGCAGAGTGGAGGCAAAGAAACTAGAGGAGGTGGAGGAGGAAAGATGCAGGGCAGAGGTCAAGAGACTGCAGGAGGAGAAGGAACGCAAATACCAGGAGGAGAAGGAGAGACGGAGGCAGATGTTGGAAGAAGAGGAAAAGAGGAAGAAACTGGTGGAAGAAGATGAAGAAAGGCAAAGAAATGAGGAAGAACGCAGGAGGCTGGAGGCAATGGAGAATGAAAGGAGGCTTGAGGAGGAGCGTCGGAGACAACAGGAGGAAGCACGGAACGTGGAGGAGCAGAAACGGCAGGATGAGGCCTCCATGAGTGACCGGCTCTCCACTCTGTTCGGAATCATCAAAAAGAAGGACGAGAGAAAGGAAGAATCTCATCATGAGAGCTTCAACAGAGAAGAACCCAAACCAGCGCCTCGCCCGGTTTCACAGCATCTGGACCTTCACAGCTCACACCAGTCCACCAACCCATTTGAAGAGGTCCCCCTCAGCCCAGATTCCCAGAACCCCTTTGACGAAAGCCCAGTCGATCAACAGAAACCCATCCGCAGTCCACAAACCCCCTCTGCCATGGTCTTCCTCAACCGCACTGCGAAAGTGTCTGCAGTGAAGCCAAGGTGAGTCTCCCTCTTTGCAATGGACACTCTTAAATATGACTATCTTAACAATAGCTGACTTTAGTCTGGTATGGACAGTCCATTCCAGTATTTTGACAGTGGGGGCACTATTGGTTTATAAACCAAAGCGATTGATATAAAAAATATATACTTTCTTTGCTAACTTACACAAACCCAACGAGAACAATGTATTATTTCTTTAAAGGTACAATATGTAACTTTTCCTCATTAAAATTTCAAATTTTTTTTAAAGACCTATGTTATATATTTTGTTAAGTTTTGTACTAATTTCCCCAAATGTTTCCAACAATTTTCAAACCCAGAGAAATCTGTAATTTTAATGTTGGTAACAGACCGTTACATCGGGTCGCCTGGGAACACGCAGGGAACACCGGATGTTATATCAGAGGACTCAATGTAACTTTTTTTTTTCAAAACTTTTTCCTCTACTCCACTGTTGTTTGTATTGCTCTACTAACTATGGTTTGATGAAGCACAATTATTTATTGCCATTTGCAGCGCGTTCTGTCGCAGAAGTAGTCCCTGTAAAGCGCACACATGACAAATGAAGACTACAATTCCCATGATCCCACGCTGCTGCTGCTGCTACTACTACATCATCATCAGACTTTTTTGTTATCGTTTTGTTTGACAGACCCCTAGCGGCAGAAATTACATATTGTGCCTTTAACAAAACAGCCACCACCAATGGCTATTTCTTTCTTCCACGACTGAGTTGTCTTTGTGGATAGAAATCCACCTTGTTGAGCCGGTTTGGGCAGTGAGCATCGTGCTGATTGGTTTTCATTTCAGAAACTGGGTGTGTCATCTGTTTATCGGAGTGGTATGGTGTAAAACAGGTTGTGGAATGAAGTGATCTCACACGAACGGATACATTGCAGTGTGGCTCTATTTGGATTTTGAACCAGGTTTCTTTTGTTTGTTGAGAGTTTTGGACCATTTCTTTACATTTGAGTTGTAATGGTAAGCATAAAGGTTTCCATTCCTTGGTTGAGTTGTTCTGTTATAGCCGTTTTGGAGTGTGTTTGTTTAATGGATCTCTACCGAGCCTCAGCGGTTAAGCCTTATGTTGTTTGGGTCTTTTTAGTATTTTGAAAGAAGCCAGAGACCAGTGATTTATATTGCAGGAACCCATGTACGTTTATTCAGTGCGTTATTTACTTTTTTATTATCTAAGTGCTTTAAGAAACAAGAAGAAAGATGCAGGTCTGATGATAGAGTTCTGCTATCAGGTAGCCTAATTGGCCTGTAAATGGAATATATAGATATATATTATATTATTTATTCAATCGCCTTGAAACTCATCAAATTTATATGAAAATCTTACAAAGAAACCCTTACAGTTTGATTGGGGATGCTTAATTAATTCATTTGACTGGGCTTCCTAGATAAACAGTGAATACAGCATGTCCAACCCCGGCTGGTAGAAATCCATGATATTTCTTTGGATAGCCTACATCATTTTGGGAACATGACTTAAACCAAGCTAGAAAATTGTATTGAGATGCTTATGACAATGCAATTCAAGTCTGCTAATAAACATGAGACTGGCTTTAAAGCAACATTATGTAACTTTTTTACCTTAAAATAGAACAGCTTCAAAATCATTTTGATGGTACACTGACTTGTAATATGGAGAATATGCCCCCCCACGCCTGTTGTGGTACTGGTGTTCGTGTACGAAACCGCGGGAAAAGCGCGTTACGCTTTAGGTCACTTGTCACTACGGATATTAGGGTTGCCGTGATTACCGGTGTTAGTGTTCTTGCACCGATGGTTGCATTACAAGAGAAGTAAACCCAAAACCCATTTTGTTCATTTTCGTGTATCGGCACCCACGTTCATCAAATAAAACTAATTTGTAAAATACTAAGCTTGTTATCGGACAACGGACGCTAGAAGTGAAAGTTTGTGTGCTAGATTAAAACACAGTCTGCGGAGTCCAATTTCACTTATCGCGGGACGAGAGGAGAACTTAGATCGGATGTAGATTGGGACATAGCTCCATGCCTAATTTGCCCAATAACACATTGAGAACTTTTTATTATTATTTATATATTTTATCCAGACCCGCAGGGTTGCGCCACTAGCGGGGAGCCCCGTCCCTCCCCGCGGGGAGAAAGCGTGCAGCGTCCATGTCCATGTAAGGGGCGCGGTAACCTAGGTGTAAATTATATTTGCATTTGTAACATAGACTGTTATTGAAACGTGACCGATAAGGTTCTAATTTGTCCGGTAAATACATTTTTGGACCGGAAGAAAAAAATCTTTTTGTTTTACGACAGTGGTCTAAAAGTGCAATTGCACTCAGAAACTGTAGGGGCGCCAAATACCAAAAGTTACATAATGCTGCTTTAAGAAAATTAACTGTACTTGGTTTTAATATTAACACCTTTTTAATGTCTGAACTATTGGAACTGTGATTGAGCACAAATTCAGAATTCTGGTTTTATTTATTGGTCACACTGACCTTAAGGCCTTTGTTTTCACTCCTTGGCAGATTGGTCGAATCTCTGAAGCCTGAACTCATTGACTCTCAGACCACTAGTCAGCAGTGCTCTCCTTCCCCGACCACCTCAGAATCCACCCTCTCTAGTGTCCCATCTGAGTCTCCTGACATGTTTTCTAACCTCCATTCATCCCTGGCTCCACCCAAACCAAAGAGCTCATCTGAGTCCCTTTATGGCAGCGCTGAGAATCTGTCTTCCTCCGGATCATCCCCCGCCTTGTCTGAGAAGAAGTGGAGAGCCCCAATGGCGCCCGGCTATGCTGCATACAGAGCCCACGCTGAAATATCAAATTCAAGGGGTGTATCCGCAGCAGGACATAGTTCTGTGTCTGTCAGGGAGAACCCTTTATACGACGAGTCAGACGGATCAAAGAATGTCAAAAGGCCACCGCTTCCACTTCCTGACTATGATACTTTGTTCCCACAAAAAAGGCATGGAGTACAAGGGCAGACAAAATGGGACCATATAATCGCTGAGGTAAATCAGAAACAGAGGGATAACCAAGCTGAATTTTGTGGTCAAGAGATGAGTGTTGATGAACCAGAGAAGCCTACACCCAGACAATCCTCCCTTGAGAAGCATAAGCCCCCAACACATGTCCAACAAACGCAACTTGCAGAGACCAAACCTATTTCATCCAAAAAGGTCCCAGCTCCTGCTCCTCCTAAAACAGTAGCCGCTACACACTCGAGACCTATGGCAGATTCCAACCAAAAACAAAGTCAGAGTGTTGCACGAGCTTTTCCATCTGTTGAAAGGACCAATGCCTCTGCAGTCCCTGTGTCTGTTAACACTGACGCAACAAAAAGAGAGTCAGTGGTGAGCAGGGATGGCGCAAAGAAGGCACTCCAGCCACCAGTCACGGCTGCTAATCACAGAAATATGCAGCCAATAATGACAGTGCCCACTCCAATTAACCAAAGAAATTGGGATAAAAGACCAACAGTCGTGCAAAAAGAGCTACCGGACACCATAAATAAAGAAATACCCACAACCAAAGCCAGACAAAAAGTTGAGGGCATAGAATCGATAACCCAAGCAGATCTTGATACAACATCACTAGTTTCTGTTCACAACATTAAAGGCATCAATCGGTTATCGCATTCAGATGGAAACAAATTGGACAAAATCATCATGGAGGCAACTGAGAAGTTTGAAGAAACCGACCCGTTTCCCAGCTCCGATGAACTTATTTCCAAAGACCCTTGGGCACAAGTGGATGAGAACCCAGTTGTAGATAACCTTTTCACAGGCAAAGCACAGAAAGAGCAAAAACCAGAAGACAAGGGGATGATGGCAGATGATATTGATAAACTTTTTGCACCATTAAATTCAACAGATCCTTTCAATAGCTTTAATGCCAAGGACTCTGAAAAAACTCTCAAGAATGGAAATCAGGAGTTTGTTCCTTCACAGAAACGAAAACTATTTCCTGCGTCTCCGGTTTACTCGACTATCGCAGACATCAAGGGAAAACAAGAGCCTGCACTTGATGAGGATGCTGCCATCGTTTTTCCGAATCTTTCAGACAAAGAGGCAAATATCAGTGCGTCACAAGCACTGCAGCCAAAAGCTGATGTGAGAACACGGAGCCGGAACACAGAACATTGGAGAGAGCCACAGCAGGTGGAAACTCAGTTTAGGGAGGATCCATTTGTCGCCGATCCTTTCACTGTAGGTTCCTCTTCTTCTATGCCCTTTGTCATGACTCCTGCAGAGCTCCAGCAGGTAACTATGGAGGAGTCTGTGTCCCAGTCTGGGGGAAGGACTCCCTTGAGGGCCTGGGTCTCGCCCTCTGAGGGTCAGCCTGTCAGTGTGCAGAATAGCAATGGAGGTGGGCTGACATCAACTCCACGCAGGTGAGATTGAACAGGCCCTGAACGGTGAATTTCCAAGAATGAGACTTGACGTTAGTTATCGATTGGTTAGGCCTGTGTGGAAAATGGGGGAGAATGGTTGGTTGTTCAATTTTGTCTCTAGCTTATCTGGTGGTGAGCCAAATGGTGGCTTTGTTTGGTGATGTCACTCTACTGGACAGCTTGTCGTTTCTGTACTTGTCTGGCTTACAATGTGATAAGAAAATAAGTGGATTTTCTGGCACATATTGTGATCTAATGTAGTTTTTACATCCATTAGATATGGTGCTGTATTTTCATAGGGTGCTATATTGTATGTAATCTCTTTTAATCGTCCGAATAATGGTCTATGAAATCTCTTAACAGGCCTCATCCAGTGAAGCCTATGAGTTCAGTGGAGAACCTGAGTTCCACCAGCATCCCTGCTGTGAGAGAAATAAAGATCCACGACGGCAAAGCAGCGCAAATGAAGGTACCATCATATTGGCATGAAAAAGACATCTAGCTACAGTGTTGTTTAACTGCACGTATGCAAGTATGCGCTTCATTTACAGATTGAAGAAAGTAGCAGCACTAAGGCTTTAGTATCACTCCTCACCCTCTTGTACAGCTATAGACAAGATACAAATGCTTCACACATAACTTTGAGTCTCAACTAAGGATTGTTTTCCTAATCAATTATTGTTATGTTATTATATGTTTATGTAATTAATCTATAGAATTAAATAAGAGCATCAAATAATGGTTAAGTAATGGGGTAGAAAATTATTGTAAATGCTTATCACATGTTACCTGAATCCAAATGGGCATCTTTGAATTGCTTACCAAACAGCGACAACATATCATTCACATTTTGGTCAAGTTGTTGTAAATGGCATATATTGATTATTTTTCACTGATTATTTAGTGAGGATTATTTAGTTTAGAGTCTAGTAATGGCTATTTTTTTTTTTTTTTTATCGATGCACTGGAGTACAGTCAGACCTGACAGTATCCTGAAATGGGGTTCAACAAGTCTTGCTACGTAAGCATAAAAATACAGAATGAATTGAGCCCCTTCTCCTCAGGCGGCAGACTCGGTGGAAAGTGGACCGTACACCCAGCTCACCCAGGAAGAGCTGATCACGCTGGTGGTGAAGCAGCAGGTTGAGCTGTCCAAGAAGGACTCCAAGATCACCGAGCTGGAGGAATACATAGACAACCTGCTTGTTCGTGTCATAGAGGAGAAACCGAGCATCTTGCTCGCCCTCACCTCTGGCAAGCCAACATGAGCCGTTTAAAAGAAGAAGGCTCTATCGAAGCACCTGTTTTAGTATACTGCGTGCTTTTCTCTTGGTTTTTTTTTCTTTTCCCTCCTGTACAGAGGGTCTTAGTCACTCAGAGCATATGCACTTTTAGCCTTTGTCAAGAGACAATGAAACGCTTGTTTGTTAAATAATTTTGAAAACGATTGCTGAAATCCATAATAAATTGTAATTACAAACCGATGAATTTAAGTAATGATGTTGACACTATTGGTACGAGGCACTGCGCTCAAACCGCTGGCTGCATGGTCTTTTACGTATTGTATTCACATACCAACACAGGATATTTGGGCGTTACACTCTACCCTGTTGGATGCTCTCCACCAGGCTCTGCTGCCAGTCAATTCCTGGTGGAGCCATTCAAATATCTTGCTGCTTTTTAAGAGTACCATACATCTTAGGTCGTGTGTGTGTGTAATATAAATTCACCTGCACCAGTTGGTTCCATGAATTGTGATATCACTACAGATCTTATCTCATAAATAATGGTTGATGGTCACAGGGCTTGGGTAAAATTTCACACTGCCCAGTGTTACTCATCCTTCCAGAATGTTCTTACTTTTCTTCTTTTTTTTTTTCTTTGAGCATTCCCTTTGTGCTGAAGTCAGAAAGTAGCTTTCATCACATAATAATCGACATCCCTCCCATTTTAGTTGCCTCCGTAGGATGTGCCTATTCTACTACCTTAAAAATCATTGTGCCTATTTCTGCTTCAAACTGCTATCTTTTAATAAACCGGCAATAGATAAAGGCAGACTGTTATTCACGTATTAGTCATAATTTAGTGGACAATGGATTTGATATGGTACTCTGGTTTGAAGAGAGACGATTATTGTCTAAATGGTGTAGTCCACTACATTTGATCGCTCCCTTTGAAGATGTTTTTCTATTGTAAAATATTTATGCAACTGCTAAGCACACATACTTATGTAAAATATTTATTCAACTTCAAGTGGTATTACATAATCAAGACAACCTATAGTACTGTGTATATATTATAATATTGATGGAGATTTGAAGCGTTCTGAATGTGGTTTTGGTGTTTTGAAATAGAGATTTAAGCTTCATAATTTGGGAAGCATGCTTTGATATAAACAAAAGCATATCAATCCTTAAAAACTCCAGCCTGGCATTTGAATGTAATTTCACCAAAAAAAAGAATGAAGGTGCGACTTTGCTTTGTATGCAATGTCATAGCAATAATTACACTAACAATCTTTTGAATGTTCTGAATTGTGCCTTTACATATTCCTAATTTCATCATAGTGTGATTGCTGTGATGATGTTTAGATCTGGTGTTATGGACATGTGGGCTTATCTTCCGTGTACTAAAATGGCAATTCAAAGAATCTGATGAATGTATGGTGTTGTCATACTTGTTATGATTGAAATAAAGTCAATATACATTTTTTGTTTGTTTGTTTGTTTGTTTTTCTTTCTTCAAATTAAAATATTGAAGAAAAACCTCTGGTTTTAATTAAATTCAAGAAATCCAAACATGTTTGTGGCTTGATACATATACTAATTGTGTGAACACATTTTCACAGTAAATGGCGGTTAAAACAAAAATTCTACCTATTTCTGAGAATGGTTTAAATTACAACAAACGTGTGTGTGTGTATATATACGGTATATATACACTGCTCAAAAAAATGAAGGGAACACTTAATTGTCAGAGTATAAAACCAAGTCAGTTAAACTTGGGATATCAATCTGTCCATTTAGGAAGCACAAGTGATTGTGAATCAATTTCACCTGCTTTGGTGCAAATGAAATTGACAACAGGTGCCATGGAGAGGCAAAAGCAAGACAACCCCCAAAAAAGGAATGGTTGTGCATGTGGTGGTCACAGACACTTGCTCTCTCCTTATCCTTCCTGACTGATTCTTCTCTAGTTTTGTGTTCTTCTAGTGTCCTTGTCACTACTGGTAGCATGAAGTGGGACCTGCAGCCCAATCAGGTTGCACAGGTAGTCCAGCTCCTCCAGGATGGCACATCCATATGTGCGGTCGCAAGAAGGTTTGCTGTGTCTCCCAGCACAGTCTCAACAGCATGGACGAGATACCGGGAGACCGGCCGTTACACGAGGAGAGCTGGACAGGGCCGTAGAAGGTCATCAACCCAGCAGCGGGACCGGTATCTGCTCCTTTGTGCAGGAGGACCAGGAGGAGCACTGCCAGAGCCCTACAAAATGACCTCCAGCAGGCTACTGGTGTGCATGTTTCTGACCAAACTGTCAGAAACAGACTCCATGAGGGTGGCATGAGGATCCGATGTCCTCTAGTGGGACCTGTGCTCACAGCCCAGCACCGTGCAGCTCGATTGGCATTCGCCAGAGAACACCAGAATTGCCAGGTCCGCCATTGGCGCCCCGTTCTCTTCACAGATGAGAGCAGGTTCACACTGAGCACATGTGACAGGCGTGAAAGAGTCTGGAGACGCCGTGGAGAACGTTCTGCTGCCTGCAACATCCTCCAGCATGACCGGTTTGGCGGTGGGTCAGTGATGGTCTGGGGAGGCATATCCTTGGAGGGCCGCACAGACCTCCATGTGCTAGCCAGAGGTACCATGACTGCCATTAGGTACCAGGATGAGATCCTCAGACCCATTGTCAGACCATATGCTGGTGCAGTGGGCCCTGGGTTCCTTCTCATGCATGACAATGCTCGGCCTCATGTGGCCGGAGTGTGTCCGCATTCCCCAGACCTGAATCCAATCTAGCACATCTGGGACATCATGTCTCGTT
>OMKR01074876.1:0-10034 GCA_900302355.1 Cyttopsis rosea
GGGGGTTTCCTTACTTTATTCATAAAAATCGCATCCGAAAACATGGGTCTCTGGGTGTGCTTTGTTCCGCTGAATTATTAACGAGCGGTTTGAGGATTTATCGAAATGAAATTAACACTTTGCCGTATCGAGGTGACGAATTGGACAATTAGCCGTTAATGCAGATATATGATCCAGATATTTTCGACCAAAAAGCTATAGATTTAACCCCACCAAAAGCTGTAGCCCAGCGGTAGATTGAGAACAAATAATGTCATGGTGGACAGAATGCATATTTAATGAGATTTATCGAGAATCAGTATACCTTTAAATTGGAAGATTGCACCGGAGGTAAATCTGTTAAATACTAAATAAGCACTGAGCAGGTCATTCGGTTTGGTCAAATTAACTTTCATGCAGCCAAGTGAAGTAGGCCTACAAGCGGATTTTCTTTAGGTTTATTAAGTATCAAGGTGAAGTACACACTCAGGCGTCCTCTATACTGTACATGCTTGAATAATTATGTAAATATGGGCAAAGGCTCGAACAATATTTGTACACAGTTCCCCTTGGAATGTCCTCAGAGAGTCGTATATTAATATTGTCGCCTCAACACTGTGTACAAAATGGATTTATTGAAAGGTTTGCAATCAACGACAACGATGTATGAATGTGTGTGTGAATGGGTGAATGTGAACCAAGGCACTGTAAAGCGCTTTGAGCCGTATGACTAGACAAGCGCTAGATACTGTAAATGCACCCCATTACCATTTTATTTAGGAATTTGATTTCATCTAGTGTGATTTTTCCTATCAACAATGGACGCCTGTTAACCCTACCTGAGGTTAAACAGATAATAGTGCGTTGTACACAAGTTCTTCGCGCAGCCTCCCAGGACGCTTTTCTCGCAGCTACCTCAGTCGCACGCAGGGGGTGAAATTAAATTGCACGTTGGAAGGAATCTAACGGCGCACAAAGCCCTTTTATGTTTGGCGCGAGTACGGCTAATCTCCGAAACGGCCACTCGCTCACACGAAAGCCGACTTTCTGTTTCTCGACGTGCGATTTGTGCCGAACGACTCCGGGCTCGACGGGGACTCGGCCGTTGACGGTTCATCGGCTACAACGGGATTTAAAGGATGTCATTCTGAAGGTAATGCAATGATGTGAGGTGTTTTTATTGGTTTTGTTCTAGAGCTTGTTTCCATCACTGTACTACATTAGGAAAGACCACATTCAGCATCATCTGACACCTGAAATCCAGTGATTAGATCGATGGATGGATGATAGTCTATCTATCTATCTATGCTGATAATTCCTATGATTTGATCAGTCTTCGCACATCGCTGTGGAGGGATTGTAGCCCAACTGACACATCGGTGGGTTTTCGAGCACGAGAGCAAAGCCAACAAGTGGACCTTTTGTAGAACTGTAACTAATTCTGCAAAGCAAAACTTACAATCCAAAATACAATATCTCCCACTAAAAAACAATACCTCAATTGATTTACAATGCCTGCCCTCCTGAGGTCCGTGCCCTGGAATTGGCAAAGTTACAACAAGGCTCACACAGGTCTTTAGTGAAAGCCATGCTGTCAGTAGCATCCTTCAACCTCTACTCGATGTGTATGCGTGTTGTATCCGTAACGCCTGCAGCCAACCTGGACGCGCGAAGCCGCAAATCCCTGGGAGAATTGATTAAACAAAGAAGCAAGGAGCCGCGAGGCATCCGCTGGAGAAGAGGATATTTTGCTTGTTTGAATTAACCCTTCAACACCGACCTCGTTCCCTTTTATATCACAGAGAAAGAACTTAATCTAGGAATATCCGAATATCCGATGAATAAACCTGGGACACATGCCGATACATAGATATTTTGTTTTTTCGGGAATAGCCATCCTATGCCTCAGATCTACGTGGTTAACTATGTGTGTGTGTGTGTGTGTGTGTGTGTGTGTGTGTGTGTGTGTGTGTAGGTGGGGTGCATATATATACTAACTATAAACTTCATATACTATATAAAATGTCAAGTGCTGATCTGTTTTGCTAAAATATTTCATAATTTCCTAAATTATTTATTACAATGGGTATTTTTCCTGTAAAGTTACTTTTAAGGACACATCTCTACAAGACTGATCAGCTTAGTTGACTTGTATTTGATTCAAATATTCACAAATAATAACACGCCGTTAATGCCTGCAAATGAATGGAGACAGTTATATTCACGATTATGAAACTAGTTCACAGATAGTAAATAAATTAGCTGCTATGTCAACACCTTGAAAAGCCTCATTAACGAAAGTTCCTAATTTCGAAACTGGCAGATGGATGCATGTGTTTCCAGCGGAGAAGTGACAAATGACTGACAGATTATTCTCACATGCCGGTGTCACGTGCGCAAATGTAAATTTCCTCTATTTATTAAATATAATTAGCAACCAAAATACAAGACATTGTTCAGTGGTGGAGTATTATGATGGTTCGCGACTGTGCAAACTAGAGAGAATTATATTAAAGAAATGACTGATGTAATACTGTACTGTGTCTAGTTAAGAAATTTTAATAAAATAAAATAAAATAATAATAATAGAATTATAGCTGCAGGCAGCAATGCACGGGGTCCAGCAATGCACACATTCTGTTTATTCAGCCAGACTGCGATTGGCAATTCTAAACATTCAGAGTCAAACCTTCACAGATACACAATATCGGATGATGGTGTCACAAAGGGCTCTGGTCCAACATTTCAGGCTTTCAGGCGACAGCCGCCCCAAAGCCAGAGCCCTCCACAGATATAACAAATTGGATGATGATGTCACAAAGGGTCCTGCTTCACCACTCCCAGCATCTTCACTCGTTTAGTTCCGCTACGTCGGCACCGGTAAAACGGTTTTTCACTGATAGCGCCTGCGGATATAATGCGATGTGGATCAAACTTGGCCCACGGCATGTGTGGACAGCTCCAAATACGAGTTATATTCACTCGTGTCCGTGGATTCAACGGTCGCTGAGCACCGGATATTATCACATTACTGTGTGATAGTGTCCAGAAGAAAAATAATCCTGACACTGACAGCCCTTCCGACTGGACCCCTAATAATATATAATAATAATGATACATGATGCTAATAATAATTATATTAATAAATATAGCTGCAGACAGCAATACGCAGGCTCCAGGGAATCAATTCCGATAAGGTCTTCAATAGGGAATTTGAAGTTTCCCTTAATCCAATAAATCAAACAATCCATCTAAATCTTACAGAAATAAACAAGAGGGCGAGTTATAGTTTTCGGAGTTTCAGTGAACGCAGCATAACTTAGTTTTCCGAGGTGCTGCATTCCCTTGAACGCCACACTTACCTCGTGTGATCGCTAACAACGGGGGCTAACAACCCGACTCCGCACGCAGGCGGACTCGAGACGTAAACTAAGACGGGCGAAGCGCAGAGAGCTAAGTGCTAGGCTAACGCTAACTCCTCAGCCAGCGGTTTCCTCGCCAATGCTCGGTCTCTGGCGAACAAAATGGATGAGATGGGATCTACAGTATGCCATCCAGACACCACTGACGTCATCACTTCATGAACACCGCAGGCAGCAATGCACGGGGTCCATGTTAGTCGGTGTGACGCGTGTGACGTGTGTCACGAAGCAAGAATTTATTGAGGTTAATGTTATAACTATAACTACAATTCAAGATGACATGTAACCAAATTAAATGTCTGTAATGGAATACACACTTATGTTATAATGGCAACAAATCTGGCTTTGACTATGAAATATAACATTTATTGTAATCTAGCCTGATATCAGACAGAATTGTCAACTCGTTACGCTCCGTTTCCATCTTCAGTCTGACATTGCCTCCACTCTATTTTCCCGAACCACTCCCCAGAGACCAACATGTCCGCCTGAATCTAACGTAATTTTAAGTCGACACTGATGCGTAGCCATGCCAACATACCCGATTTGCCGGGGTTTTAAGAGTGGAGCGGAGCGAAGTAAGAACAAAAAACGAAGTAATTTATACTTTCAATCGATTTCGAACGGCCTCGATAGCAGCGTCTATCTTGTCGGCCGCCATTGCTGTTATTACTCCTCCAACGGCGTTACAGAGCGGCCCGCTAGCGCGATAGCCGCATTGGGAATGGTGCTGTCCAGCCAAGTCTCTAATGGTCGTCACACAGCTATCTAGTGGTGCGAAGTAATACTCTCCTTATTTCGTCCATCTTCTTGACGAGTGACCGGGAGTTGGTAAAGAAGAGACTCGGCAGGGCTGGTCCGTGCGGCTTAGCCCGTAGCCTCGCTCGTTGGTTGGCTCTCTTGCCCCGTCCATTTGCTTTCTTTAAGTTCGGCTCAAATTTAACTTAACAAGTTAACTTATCTTCGGCATGACTAAACTTAACATTGGCGAACTGACATAAACAGAAAGGGCACCGAATAGGTGGGAGCGTCAAGCCGCTGTAACTGTGTGCGCCGCCATCTTGGTGAGGTCCCGATTGTCTGTGACCAATCAGGAGACTGCAGTGCTATCATGTGACCGTTTCGGAGCTCAGAAAAAGACAGTTATTTACTAACTTATTCCATAAAAATGGACCAATCTGGATCAAACTTCGACGATGGCGTGTCTGAACTGCCCCGTATACAAATCTTATTAATTTGTATCCGTGGGTTCGACAGTTCCATGAGTTCCAGTTCCGGTTCCAGACCATGACGGACATTTTTTTCTGAACAAAAGCAATAGGGCTGGACAGGAGCCATAATAATAATAATAATAATAATAATGACAATGTAATAATGATATTCAGTATATATATAAATTGGCACTGACCAAAATTTACCCTGTTTTCCAAAATGATATGGTAGCGGTACTGTAATTTCAGATGCTCACAACCTGCAACAAAATTGACAAAGCTTACCAAACTTTACCAAATGACACATTAAGAAAGTGACAAATGAAGGGAAAAAACACCTTTATGCTAAAAGCAACCATGTATTATATCAAACATTTATTTATTAAGATGATTCATCTTTGAACAGTAAACTACATTCACTCAAAAAATGATTCATGATTAAAAATGATTCATGAATGATCTGAATGAGTTCACAATCAGAGTTTATTCTGCCAGGGACATTTCCATATACAGTACAAGGAATTTGTCATGGTGAGGATGTTTCTACGGATGATTAACATAAAAAAGTATTTAAAATAAAAAGTAAAGTAAAGCTGGCCAAATACACACAAATAACCAAGAAATACAAAACAGAAATAGTCAAATATATAAAAACATACAAATGCGATTCTACAGTATGCACAGGATAAGTTACACAATGTGATTGTAGTTACTCAAGTAATTACTGTATCATTATATGTATTGTAAGGACCGCATGGAATAATGCATTATTCTATGAACTTATATGAAAACCCTAACCACAAAACTTTTTGAAATTCCATTGTGAGTAGTTAATAGTTGGCTGTGGTTGTATTATCGTCTTCCACTCGTACTTGGTGTGAGTGTTTTGATGTAGTTTCCTCCACCTGTCAGCCCTTCTCTGATAGCTAAGAATAAGTCGCCATCATCCCCCCGTGACAGCCAATCTACAATCCGCGCACAATCGTTGATGTCAAATCAACTCGTCTCGCACCAAAGTGCATGTAATACATCGGGCTTGGAGACTTTTATGTCTATTTTCTTTTACCCTCGTGGCAAATGGCGGTTATGTCGCCGCTAAAATGAAACGCTCACTGGAGAACAGTTTCGCTAAAGCCGCCATCCAGAGAAAGCGGGAAACCCCCTGCCGGGCCTATATGAAATGAAAGACGGCTATCAACGGTGCTTTTTATGGGAGCCCATTTCCGCCAGGGAAAAGAAATCTAGAAAACTTAAAAAAATCAAAATTGAACGAGTATCTCATAATTATGACTTAGTAAATCATAATTATGAGATACTAAGTTGTAATCTTGAGTACGAAGTCAAAATCTTGACTTAGTATTGTGACTTAAAAATTTACTAAGTCATAATTTTGAGATACCAAATTATAATTATGACTTGCTATTAAAAAAAAAAAAAGACCAGGCTACTAGCGGACTGCTGCCATTAGGAGCCAGTCATTCACTGAATTGGGATCCAGTGATTTCCACTTGTGAGATAGTCCAGCCAAAGTGTCTCAGAGGTGCAATATGATGTAGTCCAGACGTACTTTAATAAACAAAAATAAAATAAAGTGAGAACAACTGAGAACTCAACTCATAGCTAGATCAAACTATACCAAATGAGGAAACAAAATAAATTGACATATACAGTATGCTGGCCACATAGCCTAACCTTCCTCCCTGAAGCCCAAACACCAACTCCTGAAATAGCGTGATCAATTGCCACCCCTCTCACTCTGGGCGATACCATCCTCACTGCAGGTAAGTATAATTCAAACATATTATTAATCCAATCCAGAAACTACTTAATCTACAATTCAATGCAACATAATTTAAATACAATGTTCACTAAACATTCTACCGTGAATAACCGCCCCCCTGGGACTTGGTACAACCCATGCATGACATCATTGAAGACGTCACACTATTAAAACACGAAAGCACCGCACGGCTCGCTCCCAAACAGTGTTTGTGCGGCTGGTGAGTTTAACAGGTAGATTGCTGAAACTTAAACCTTAAGTTGTCCTGCTCCCACACCATCGGCGATCTCCGCATCTGCAAAAGATAAGTCATGTAACCAACCCCCCCCTAGCTAACTCAGACAATGGTCTCTTATGTATAGACCCGGTGACTGCAACCCTTCCTTCGCAAACGCTACAAAGAGCCTTCTCTGTCCCTACACTGGCTATCAATTCCCTTAGGATTGTGAGGTCCCTGCCTAACCACCTGGTATGGGAACTTTTCCACCACCCCCACATCGAATAAGTACTCTTGGCCTTCAATCAGAATGGGTACCTGGCTTAAAATCTCCAGCACTAGGCACCCACCCCCCACCCCCAAAGTTTTACCAGATGAAGGGGTTGTTGCACTGGGTCTAGCACTGGCAAGAAATGCTTTCCAGTGAATGTTGTCATTAATGTTGGGGGCTGCCCTGCAAGGCTAAGACTAGATTTAGGAACCTGTTGCTGGGATGCAGAGATTTTAGCATTTTCCGGAGAATCGACCCGAAACAGACAACCTAACATTAGGTCCAAGCACCGGAAACCAGTGCATTGAAAGATGGTGGCTGACCTCGCAAAGTCAATGTGTCCAGTCTTTGACAAACTGAGAGAGGACGGCCAAGTCAAGATTATGATTTAAGTCATAATTATGAGATACTTAAAGTCAAGAATTAGACTTTATGACTTAAGTATCTCATCATTTTGACTTATTAAGTCATAATTACTGTATGAGATAATCTTCCATAGCATTCCTGTAAGTAAAAAAAAGAAAGAAAAACAAAAAACAAAAGCGCGGTGCTCCAACACACGATGCATTAGAAGAACATCCGTGGACCGCACGTTTTGGTATTAGACGAAATGGACGGGTTCGGTCGTGGTGATGGCACCTCCATAATGGCCCCCACTTAGCCGGACCCTTATCTTCCACCAAATTTGATGGGGCGAAAAGAAAGAAAGAAAGGAAGAAAGATGGAAAGGGAGAAAGAGAAGCGTGCAGAACGCGGCGGATTGCGTTCCTTCCTTCTCCTAACCCCTCCGCCGTGACCGGACTCGGTGACTCGGATGATGAACGACGCGGCGCTGAACTAGTTTAGGGGGAGCATCGCCACCATTGCTCATTTTAAAAAAAAAAGAAAAAGGGGGGTGGGTGGGGGCTGCTGCTGTGGCTGCTGAGGCTGCTGAGAGGGAGAACGGAAAGGCTACGGTGAAAAGTAATATCCATCAACAGCCAGCCGAGCGATAGCGCTATCAGCAAACACAATTTAGACCTCGGGAACGTTATTGTTTTCGCTCTCTCACTCTCTCTCTCCGTTTGTCTTGAGCGACACTCGTTTGATGACGCTACCAACTCGTCCCATTACGCCTTCGCTCGGGTTTTAGACCAAAAAAACGGAAGAGAAAAAACTCCTTTTCCTCCTGTCCAATTCTGGCGGCGCACCTTTAATTTTGGAAACCGACAGCACGTCTCCAACACGACCACTTTTTATTTTCATATTAACGACTCTCACGTGACGCCCGCTCTATCGACTGCATTGCACCGCCGACGTATCCATAATGAGTTTTCCCTTATCTGTCTCATTTAGATGGTGCAGATGTGTCTGAAAGCATCATTTCACAGTTGATGGACTTTTAGTTTGTGCGGCTCGCTCCCCGCTACCTTGTTTGCCGTGCTTGCCGCTGATTTTCATTTATCAAAATGACAAATCAAAAGGATATTTTGTGCCGCGGTGCCGATCATCAGTTATTTGGTTGTATTGCCGCGTTGTTGTTTTGTGGAGTCGGCGAAACATGAACGCAGATGTATTGTGGATAATATCTATTTTCCTTTATACGGTGCAAATGAATAGGATTGCGATATGACTTTATTATCCGAGTTGTGCATATTCACATCCTTTTCAAGGCTTTTGTTGCGTGACAGCTGAGAGTAAGAGAGTAAGAGAGGTGGAAGTTGGAGGGCGACGCCGGGTTTGGAAGGGGAGAATGAATGGCTGCGACGGCGGCGTAAGCCTCCTCGGCTTGGTGGGGAAGTGCGGTGTTTGAACAGAGCGCGGCGAGGCAAGGGAGGAACCTCCGGGATGGATCTGCGAGATTAAAGTGCCCCTATCGCCGCACTCACATCACATCCCCGATCATCAGGGGGGAATTCATTTACTCGCACACAGAGAGGGAGAGGGAGAGAGACAGGGAACAGACAGACTGTGGGCTTTGTAAGAATTGGAAGATGTTGAACTCTCAGAGGGCCCGTGGCGTTGCGCGGAGATGATATATCAAAAGGCGCGAGGAAGTCGCCTACCGGGTAATATATATTGAATTATACAAATCTTTCGCCTTTTGTCGGTTTTCACCTTTTTGTCTTAACAGCTGGAGTCACAGCAAATGAACCGAATCCTGTTTTTGGGGGTGGGGGGCAGAATTTAGCAAATTACCGCTCTGTGGAGTGTACTGTATGGATGCTGGGAATGCATATCACCATAAAATCCTGATCAAATACAGACGCTGAGGTTCTAGGCTAGCACACAAACACATTTCTGATTTGGAAATCTGGCTTCAGTGTCACTTGCCAACACACAAAGACTACAGGGCACAATAACTCTCTCCTCCATGCTGCGCCACCAACCCGCCCCACCCCTCCACTGCCAACCCCCGCTCTGCTGACCTTTTCATCACTAGCCACTTCCAGTCGTGCTACAGAGGAGGCTCTCCACGCTAGAACTCCCCGAGTGGGCTCCCTTTGGACCAATTACCGAGGCGCGGCGAGCGGGGAAGGAGCCTGCACACAGGCCCACTTCACACGGGTATCGATCTGCGCCTGAGCCGCTTCACACCCAACACAGAAAACACAAAACAAAGGCCGGGCCACGTTTGAAGCGTGAATAATCACGGGCCCGCTGATGAGTTTTTCCTGAGGACGACATGTGGCGTTTTGTTTAATTTACACCTTAGTTTTGCCATTGGAAACACACACAGACAGCACTTGTATTTTTTACCGGTTTCAGATCGTGCCCCGAAATCCCCCCTGGACTGGAAACAGTGTAAACAGCATTGCCGCTGCACAAAACTAGGCCTTGCCGTGGCGTCTCCTCCTTGGAAATTGTTTACGCCGTTCTGTTGTTTACGGCGCGTCTCTCGACTGCGGCGCAGGAAACACTTTTGAAAATTCAAGGTAGAGACGGCGCGAAGCGAACGGGGGAAAGTTACCCAATGGTTCCCTCCCCTGCTTGAGAGGCATCACCCAGGCTGCGTTATTACCCCTGGGCGGAGATAAGAGCCCCAATCCCCCGGCGCTCCCTGACTCAGCCCCCGGATCTGGGGCTTACCGGAGCAGCCCGCAGGGTCCACAACACACCCACTTTCATATCAACAATCCACGCTTTTTTTTCCACACAAGTCAGCCACTCAACC